>JAVRXN010000005.1:34153714-34256352 GCA_033556935.1 Timema podura
TTGCTCGATATGACAGCTTAAACACCACTTGATACGACACTTTTAGACACTACTCGCTACGACAGATTTAGACATCACTTAATACGGCACCTTAGACAATACTCGGTACAACCCTCTAAACACCACTCGCTATTACACTTTAAACCCCACTCGTACAACAGTTTTAGACATCACTCAGTACGACACCTTTAGACAATACTCGGTACAACACCTCTAAACACCACTCGCTCACCACTCACTACGACACCTTTAAACACCACTAGGTACGATACCTTTAGAAACTACTAGATAGGAAACGTTTGTACATTACTCGGTACGACATCGACACCTTTAAACACCACTTCATACGACAAAATTAAACACCACTCTGTATAAAACGGTCTCTAAATACCACTTAGTACAACACCTTTAAATACTGCTTGTTACGATACCTTTAAACACTACTCGGGTTCCTGAAATACAGTATTTGTTGAAAAATGTCACGAATATATCTCTCCCGCCATAAGCTATGAGGATTCCCTAGAGGGGAATAACCTCAATGGAACGAAGAAACGCACGATAGAGAGCTACAAGGGTGGTTGGTTGGTGGAGGAGGAAGAAACCAATACAGCCCCAGGGAGTGGTTTGTTTGACGTCTCATGCGACGCTCCGTCTCAAAAGACAGGGAAAGCAGTGGGATTGTGTTGTTCTTGATAGTGTTATGCGTCGTCCTTCCTTCTTATAAGAGTCGGGTTTGGTTCACTGGCATGGATAGACAAGGAAAGGATGCTTCAGTTATATATTCCCTACCTTGGAGAAAGTGAGTCCCGGATGTGTTAATTTTACATCCCGTTGTCAGGCGCTGCAGTCGACGAGCTGGTGACTTGACGTGTTCTCTTGTATCCCCTCCTGTCTTTAAGCTCTTAGTTCACCTTATTTCCGCATGCATTTTTAAATTAGTTGGGGGGCGCTGCAGTCGGTGAGCTAGTGACTTGACGTGTTCTTCCTTATTAGACTCTTAGTTAGAATTTAGTGAATTTAAATCAGGATGCCAAGGTTCGATCACCTACCGTATATATATTTGTGCCTCAAATCTTACTATCCATCCGTACTATTCGTATTTTAACACCAACGGGGTAAGGATGAAGAGGTAGAGTTTATAGGAAATGTACCCGCATTTTCGTAAAGGTAGAGAGGGGGAATCTTTAAGGAAAAACACCTGTAAGTACACCCAGATCTGCTTCGGTGGCCGCATGGTCTAAGGGGCCACGTTCACAATATAGACTAGACTGCTGATGACAGGGAAATTGGGGTTCAAATCATAGTCAGGTGTACTGAGAATGGTTTTACCTAAATGGTTATCCACTCTTGCTCCACGCAAATACGGGGACGCTTCCTCTAAATTCAACCTTATTCATCCTTGACACATTAGAGTAATTTGTACATATGCGTCTAAGCGGAACTAGGTAGTAATAGGCGATAAAAATAAAAGTACACCCAGCCGATATCAGAACCCCAACCTTCTCGTCAACGGTGAATTGAACCATACGAGATTCGATGTCTTAGCCTGAATTTCCGTCGATGTGGGTCTCAATCAAGTTACCTGGTAAAATCGAATAATGTTGTTTCAAATACCATTATCCTCCTGTTTATTTTGATTAGTTATTTGAAGTTGTTGTTAACCTGATTTGTCTCCAATGCTTTTTAACAGGACCCGAATTTTGATGACGTGTCAGCTTTTTTTTCCGTTCATCTCGTACAGACGTTTGTGCACAGGGGCTAGTAATTTTTAAAATTTTAGACCTCCGAGTGCAGTAGATATCGCGCAATGATCATGATTCATGACAGACAAAACACTTTATTATATTAATATAGATTCCTAATTCTCATATCTTTTTAACCTCAAAAGTCTTAAATTATTTGCCAATTAGTCATGATTTAAATTCAGAGTCACAAGCAGCAATACTTTTAGTATTATTAATTAATGACGGATAAAATTGCATATAAAATTATTTCGTACTATCATATTTAATGCAAGTAACACATTGAAACGTGATTTTCTTAATATTATAATATTTGCATTGGAGTTAGATTTTTTAAATTGTTTTGTTTTCCCCCTGTGTTCTAGTTTTATAAGCCACTAGATGTGAAATATTTTTATATCCACTAAAAAATCAAATTTGTTGCGCTCTATTTTCGGCAAAAGTGTGAACCAAGCTTTATACGGCGCATAGTAGGCATGCCGCGGGATACTACAGGCTGAGAAATTCACATTTACACCACTTTTTACTATACCACTATAAAGATTTATATTTGAAGAGCTTATGAATGGGCAGTGTGAAAAGGCGAAAGTGTTTCGCGATACACATATTTAATAGCAAGGGTTTCATAAAGTTAGATAGTAGTGGCGTGTCTTAGAATGTTGTCAGGATAATAAGAGTACAGTGTACAGAGCACAGCAAAATATACTAAACTCTACAGGGTATTATTGCTCTCTAATTAAATTAAGACTTTTTTAACTCAACATACACATTATTAGAGACAGATTATACTATGTTATACTTTACATACAAGCCTACATTAAAAATACAATTTATTATGCTACCTCTGGACAGTAGAAATATCGCTGACATTAAATGATATGTCAATTGGGCAGGTCAGACTTCAAACTATTAACTAAGAAGACAAGTTTTTTCTTAAACAGAGGAGTACTGTACTAGTTATATGTTTCCCCATCACTCGGTAGCACACTCATTGGAAAGGTATCAACATTCCCATGGTTTTTTTTTAGCATAGCGTCTTACTACCCGTTCAGGTTGTAAGCTTAGGGTTATGTTTTGGGGATAAGGAAGGTTATTTTCTAAAAAGTGTATCCGTATCTGCTTAAAGGAAGAGTGGAAAATCATTTTAGGAAAAAAAACCTCAGTACATCCGACTAAGATTAGAACCTAGATCTTCCAGTCATCGGCAGTCTAGTCTACTGCGAGAGTAGCGCCTTAGTCCATGCGGTCACCGAAGCAGGTAGCATTCCCATGTGAAGTGTATAGAGCAGAGCCTATGTATTATTGGTCAAATGGGGACAGAGTGGGTGGTAACATACATTCCCATTTGAGGTGTGTAGCGCAGAGCCTATGTATTATTGGTCAAATGGGGACATAGTGGGGGATAACATATCAAAGACACTGATTAAACCTACTTAGACTATCCTGGCAATAATCGATGGCACGCCACTAGCTAGACAATTATAAATATCTCTTTTAATTTACTAAAATAACACACTGCTGGTCACACAAACAAAGGAGTCATTATTCTCGTTGTATCTGATTTGTTAAAATAAGTTAAGGGTTTGAATCCTGGCCGGATGTACTGCATGGTTTTTTTCCTAAACTATTTCTCACTCACTCTTCATGCAAATGTTGGTACATATTCTCTCAATTCTACAGTCCTCATCTCTACTCCATTAGTGTAAATATACAAATATCCCGGACGTTTATGAAAAACACGTAGCATGGAAATAAAAAATAACCTTTTGAAAATCTTTGTCCCGAACGATGGGAATCAATATTAGTCGTAAAGAATCCATGTCGCCAGCCCGCAAGCAATACCGACCGATCGGCAGCCGCTTCTTGGCGAAGATTGTGCCAGCATCTGCGGGTGTCATGTTGTCAGCAGAATGAACCCTTCTGGCGTTACTCTCAGTTTTTTAGACCGGGGCCGCTATATTCTCGTTCAAGTAGCTAGCTCTTCATTTGTCCTCACAAGGCTGAGTTGAAGGGTTCGGGTGTAAATAATGGTATCTAACATTTTGCAGTTTCATGTTGTATCAACTTTAAAAAAAATACAATACAATATCATTCTAGGAGTAAACTTTCTGACAAATTTTCAATTAACAATTATTCTAACATAAAAATTTTGGGACGTTGATGCTTAGAATGAAAAATAATGTTTTTTACAACATGAAAGTGACCCGCTTCGGTGGCCCCATGGTCTAAAGCGTCACTCTCGCAATAGACTGAGACTACCAACGACAAGGAAATCGGAGTTCGAATCCCGGTAGGGTGTATTGAAGGTGTTTTACTAAATGGTTTAACACTTTCCCTCCACGTAAATGCGGGTACACTTCCTTTCAATTTCAACCTTCCTAATTTATAGCCCATTAGTGTAATTAGTAATAGCGTACAACTGAACGGGTAGTAAGACACGGTACTAAAAGAACCACATGAAAGTGCAAAAGTTAGATAAGATGGTTTACACCCGAGCCTTTTATTTACGAGTTAATATAAACACAAACACACATGCATGCGTCGCAGGAAACAAGACACATTAACCTGATAAGGTACCTGCATGCAATACATTAATAACCTCCTGTAGGTGTTCAGGCAGTTTTTGAACGCAAGATAACAGCTTCTCCAGGGCATGCAGTTTGTTAGGTACCCGACGATTATGTTGGGCAGGTAAACTCTGTGCAGACTGCAACATTAACAACTTGACACCAGCTTCAGTGGCCGAATGGTCTAAGGGCATCACCCTCGTGTTAGATTGGCCTGCTGATGATAGGGAGAATGGGGTTCGAATCCAGTTCAAGGTCTACTGAGGTTGGATTTTTCTAAATGGATTCCCCTCTACTTCCACGAAAATGCTGGTATATTATCTCTAAAATGTTTCCTTCCTTATCCCTACCTTGTTAGAGTAATTATCACATATGGGTATAATCTGAACAAGTAGTGAGACGTGGTGATAAAAAAAAGGAGTCCCTGGGTAGATCATTTGGTAGAACGGTCGCGCGTAGACCCGACTACCCAGCTTTAAATTCTTGTCCGGGAGTAATTTATCTATACTTTACACAATCCCCATCAGAATTCCATCTGAAAAGACGTGTTCGCTCGGATCTAAAAGATTCTGATAGAATGGACAGTATCTGACAGTTACGAAAGTTACTAAAATTACTTGAATATGAGCCAATTCATACGTCAAGTAAGGAGATATTCAGAGTCCCTTTATATAGTTAATATCAACATCTACTTATAAAATAATACAGAAAAAATTATCAATATTTACCACGAAATTATATTTTTTTATTTATTAAATAGTACTTTATATTATTTTTTATGCATACATCAGTTTGCCTCTGATTTAGTCAAAAGATTTAGTAAAAACTGATCGGTGTTAAGCTACCGTCTAGGGGCTATTATAAAAATAGATTATAATATAATTATTTATTTAGCACCACGTCTTACTACCCGTTCGGGTTATAGGTTGATTATAATAATGTTAAAAGATGTCATATTTAGGGAGATATTTCAAATCTTTTCATTTATTTCAAAGTTTTCTTCTTCCTTCGAAACGTTTCTAAAATGTGTCGTTTAGAAGAGAAGAGGTTCTGGGCTTTCATCTTCGACATTTCTAACTTCGCTCATCCCTAAACTGTAAAAAACAGGTTTCATCTTCCCAATATTTCACAGCTCAGTTTTTTTTTGTCACAACTTTCTCATCCTATTCCTGTGACGTCTTACATCTCGTAAAGAAGAGCAGTCAATATCGACAAGAAATGCTGCGGATTGTTTACTCGGCATCTGTCTACTCCTACCCTCACTTTGCAAGACCCCTATAATACCACCCTACCGAAACTTCCAATCAAAGGGAAAATTAGGGAGAGGGGAGACAGATTTTAACTCAAATTAAACTATTGCTGTCATTTGTTAAACAATCATGAGACTTTTTTAACGCACTTTATGTTATGTTTAAAAGAGGTATCTGTTATATTTAAATTAATTAATAAAGTATTTGCTGGGATCCTTATCTGGTTTGAGATAAAAAAACTAATCTCCTGGAAGATGTATGTAATTTGACTTTACCCCTTTTTTCCTCCGTACCCTTCCATTCTGTTCCTTCCAGAAACTCAAAAGATCCATTTAACGATTTTTAGGGGATATACTCAGAAATCGAAACTTCAAGGTGGATTTGCTTTTTTAGTAAACTTTATAAAATGGTAGGATTATTTTATCTCAAAAAAAGTAGCTAATGTGTTTTTAATTATTGCATTTAATATCAAGGTTATCGAAGGGTTAATTTAAGGGGTGAGGATGAGTAAGGTAATTTAAAGTGTATAGTAGAACAACAGTGAAAAACATCCCTTGTGAAAACCATCCCTCAATCCCCAGAGATTAAGCGAAGGGCTTTCAAGAGCTGTTATCTCGCACAGAACCCTTCCCGACACACTCACAACTGCGGTTTGGTCGGAAAACAAACATTAGCTTTTCCGGCGTGCAAAGCCGAGCGTTTCAGAGCTTAGCTGATGTTCACGGTCAATACCGTAACACGATGTATGACGAGACATACAGCTAACTATAGCAGGGTTCTGCTAGAAACGAGCTTTAAGAAAATACCAACATCTATTTGTATGGTCAACCCTTATAACATTTTACTTTAAAATTAGTATTATTGTATGTGTGATGATCTTATCAAACCTAGTTCGGTAGCCGCATGGTCCAAGGTGTCATTCTCACAGTAGACCAGACTGCCGATAATGGGGAGATTGAGATTCGAATACCTGTTGGGCCTAGTGGGGGTGGTTTTTTTCCAATCTACTTCCACGCAAATACTGGAACACTTCCTCAAAATTCAACCTTACCTATCCATAACACATTAACTTAACTAATACATAAGCGTTTAACCTGAACAGGTCGTAAGAAGCGGTGCTAAAAAAGTATATTAATATTATCTATTAAAAGGGACAGCTTCAGATATTATGAATTGACATGTAAACACGTCAATAATTTATAACCCCGTCTTACTACCCGTTCGGGTTGTACGCATATGTACTAATTACGCCAGTGTGTTGGTTGGATTTAGAAGAAGTGTATCCGAATTTTCGTAGAGGAAGAGTGTAAAACCGTTTAGAAAAAAACACCCATAGTAAACCCATTCAGGATTTGATCTTCAAACTCCCCGTCATAGACAGTCCAGTCTATTGCGAGAATGACGCTTTAAACCATTTGACCACAGAAGCAGGTATGTGAACATTATTTTAGTAATTTTTATAACAGTGAAAAAATTTCACTTTCTATCTAAATTAAACTGTATACGAGAATGTGAGAGAACTGAGAACAAGGCAAGGATAAAGGTGGAAAGAGGAGAGAGGTATTTTGAGTTGTATAAAACAAAATAATTAATCAAGTATTTGAACAACAAACTAGCTGGCTCGAGTAAAAAAAAAAATAATATAGTTATTTTGTTTTTAAGTATTATTAAAACTAGTTTCTACTTTCTCTTAGAGAACGTATTTTAGTTTCTATAATTTTTACATAGATTTAGTAATTAACTTTAATGGGTTCCCGAAATAAATAAAAGGGTATTCACGATTCTGTCTGCCAGTATGTGTCGGTCTGTATATGTAACCGGAACTGCTTTTTATAGATTCCGTTCAAAATTTATGTTTAGATATTAACTCGATACGAAATTGTAATTTAATTCTAGTTCTAAGATTAAGGGTGGATTAGTGATGATTTTTTAAAATCTATTTGCTCAGAAAATAGCTTCAACAACTTTATGCAAAATTAATATCTGGGAATTTCTCAATGTTATTTATGTCATAATTTGAACGGTCTAAAGAGTAGAAATGATTAAGGGCAATTCAGGCCTATATAAAATTCACCCGTATTAGCGTGAAAAGTCAATCAGATAGATCACACGTGGATAACAATCCCCTGTATAATCTACCCTCCGAGATACGAACCTCAACCCTTCATCAAAGGTGATCCTGTATGTAGGCACGTTGCGGGAGGAATGCCCGACGCCAGAGACTACACAAAATAAAATAAACTCCCACCCAAAACCCTGGAACACACACTAAAAACTAATGGGCACACATTAAAATCTAATGAGCACACTTAAAAATCAGGAACGATGGTGCAGGGAGTAAATTACGGATGTGAAAAGGGGATCAAAATTGGAGTGGTAAAATCATAGTGCTGTTATGAGTGATGTAGGGTAATTATAACGGTAGTTCTATCAAACAGGACGTCGTGAGTGATTTTACTCGTCAGAGGAACTGGGGTTCCCAACGGTCAATCACGCTACTTTCAGGTTTGAGTTTCAACTTCACACCTTAAGTGCAGAGTGAAGCACGCTAACGCTGACATTTTTATTTATTTAAATTGAGATATTTAATGTGTACTTTCTGAACCAATTGATTGTATCACCACATGAGAGTTTCTATGAATGAGAGTGAAAGGGCCTATTAATTTTGCCGGAAAAGTATTTTCATATAGCTTACAAGGTTATTTTACATGCCAGAATCGACATGAGATTGACGGCTTTACTTCCCCTCCGAAGGAAGTTGTGCTACGGATATTTATCGATCAAGAAAAATCCTTATTCCGAAGGTGAAAGTGCTGCCTGGGAACTAAGCGAAAGTCCTGGAGCCAGCCAATGTCTTGCCGAGATAAATGTTCTACGCTAATCTCGTTGCGGATGTAAGAGAGAGCTACATGCTGGCTGTTGTAATTACTGGGATTAAGACCTTCAGCGACAATAGGGCGAAGAATACCTTGTAGGGGATCAATTTATGACCAACCCTCTCGTATTTGGGGTCGAAAGGGGGGGGGGGGGGGAGGTTGTCAGATAAACCTTGGAATTTGGGAACAAAGGGGAAAAACAGAAATAATTTCAAGGAATGAAAGAGAACTGGAAATAAATAATTTAAAATTAATTCGATTGGGATCCGACACCTTAGTTAAATCGACAGCATGTCTGTCTACTGAGCTAAGGGTTCCGGGTTCGATTCCCAGCATGGCCTAAAATTTATAATTAGTGAAATATGGGTTTACCCTTTCATAGTGATAAATTAACGACCGAGGACTGGATGTTGTGCCTGTCCTAGTCTTAAGTTAGATTGTAAGGCATTTGAAGCTACGACAGGCCTAGCCAGCCGGTAGTGAAAAAGATATGTGGCTTGAATAAAAACAACTGGCCCGGACCATAGGCTGGAAACAGTAGTGTAATATGATTGGTCAAAAGAGTGAGATAGAGGAGAGAAAAGGTGAAATAATGAAGATAAAGGGTAGAATAAAGGAAAGAATATGAGGTACGTAGGAAATAGAAGATAAAATGTCGGGTAAGAATACAGTTGAGAATACGACTTTACTATAGGGTTGAGAGGATATTTATTAAGAGAGGTGGAAAAAGAGAAAACTGTAGGAATATCTGCGAGAAGGGAAACATAACAAAGATAGGAAAATTGAAAGGGATGGTGTTGAACAAATAGCAATTTTAAAACAATCAAGAAGCAAACGTGATCTAAATAAAAAACGTTGTTTTGGACACTTTGTGTTAGGCGTGTAAAATCTATTATAGGCTTATAGTTTACCACAAACCAAATTTAAAATATATATATATATGTATATATATATATATATATATACACACACACACACAAATATAACGCACGTAGCCACGTATAGAATTGTACATATTTTCACCCTCTCACCCCTTGTAGCCTCAACCAATGCTATATTTAATTAAAACATTACTTATTTTGGTGGTCGAATGGTCTAAGTTTATTCTAAAGTATAGGTTAAGTCTAGGCTATTCAAATAGTTATCCCAATCGGGCCACACCAAAAAAAAAAATCATAATATTTGGTGATCCAGACATTTAATTTAGTCTGGCCATAGGTTTGAACAATATTAGAGTCCACTTTAGCGGTTTAAAAAGGGGGGGGGGGGGGAGCGGGAGTTAATCGTAGTACATTTGGTTATACATTTTAATGGTCTATTTCAGTTGCATTAAATATAGTGGTTAGGATACTAGCAAATATAAAAAAAAATCATGTTAAAACAATTTACGATTTTTTGAAAGATTTGTGTTTACTTTCATAATATATTTTCAAGTTTAACTCCTTGATCGCGGAGATGCACTCTTCACACCAAAGATACATCGGCTTAGAGCAGGCATGTCCAACCGTACCCCGAATGAGGGCCGCATATGTTCTTGGGGAATTGGCCAGGACTCATGACATTTATAATACGTGATGAGCAAATATTATAATAAATAGATGACGGTTCGAATACTATGTTATACGGCGTATCTCCAGTGGTGGCTGGACTTTTGATCCGCGGGCCAATCTACGAGACTTGGCGAGTCGGATGAGGACCCCGAGGGCCTCTAATTAAATACCACGGGTCTAAGGCGTCACTATCTAGAAATAGATTGGACTGCAGATGAAGGGGAGATCGGGGTTCGAATACTGGTAGGGTGAGAGAAGAGAGTGGTTTTCCCTAAATTGCTTCCCCACTCGGCCTTCACACAAATGCGGGTACACTCCCTCTAAACTAAACTGGTCTCACACCTAGAATTTTAGCGTAACTAGTTCATATGCGTATAGCCTGAACGGGTGAGCCGCGATGACAATAAACTAAAACATTAAAAGTCAACATTTCAAGCCATATTTTTGAGCTGTAGATTATTATCATATTGTTTATGAATAAATTAGTGTAATCAGTGATTAAAGTAGGCTATGTGCGAGTATTAATGCATGTCAAATCAACCTTTTTTAAAATCAGTTTATTAGGATAAATGTGGTATTTTGTCAATTATCGACCAGAATGGAGCTACCCGCATAGGCGAGCTCACGGAAAAAAAGGCGGTCATTCTCGTCTCTTCTGGTTTTCCGATGAAGAAGAAGGTCATTCATTCATTCATTGAATCCGAGCTGTGTTTATTGATGTTCAGCTTCTTTAAACTATCAAGTCACACTTTCCTCGCAAAAATGCGGCTACATTTCTTCTAAAGGTCCTACCTTCCTCATCTCTAGCCCATTAGTGTAAATATGCTGATATCTCGAGTAAATATTAAAATTTTAAAAATATATATATTTATTTAGCACTGCGTCTTATTACCTGTTCAGACTATACGCATATGTAGTAATTACAATTATGTGTTAGGGATGAGTAAGCTAGAATTTAGAGGAAATGTACCGGCATTTGCGTGGAGGTAAATTGAAAAACCATTGATTAAAAACACTTACAGTTCAAATGAACTGGATTCGAGCTCCGATATCCCCGTCATTGGCAGTACAATATATTACGAGAGTGACACCTTAGACCATTCAATCACCAAAGTGTTTAAAAACAGCAAGCAAATATGGAGTTAGTCGATTATTGAATCTGGACTGGCCAAGTGTTGAAGCGACTCCGCATGTTAGTCATTATTCATTAAGGTGCGGCAGAAGGGAGCGCAAGTAATTTTACAGTTTTTATAGCATTACATTTTTTTGGCCAAAATAAATCAAATATTTTTCTAGTAGCAACATAGAGTTTAGTTTTCTGCACATGCTAATATCAACAGATCTTGAATATCTGTCAAGGGTGTCCTGAAATTTGGTCAAAATATTTTATCTTTATTTAAAAAGTTTTGACTAAATTCCAGGACACCCTTGACAGATATTCAAGATCTGTTGATATTAGCATGTGCAGAAAACTATACTCATGTTGCTACAGGAGAAATATTTGGTTTATTTTGGCCAAAAAATTTCTATTCTATAAAAATTGTAAAAATACTTATGCTCCCTTCTGCCGCACCTTAAGGTGTTCGGCAAGGCGTGAAGATAGCAGAAGACGTACAGAACATTAACAACACAATCTTTCAGTTTCTAGTGTTCACAATAAACTGCGCTACTCTGTCAATAGCACGTTATTAGAACTTCAGGATAATAACATGATTACCCTCGGTATCACCCCCACCTACTGGCCTGGCTACCCACATAATTAGATGAGTGTGTACGATATAATGTAGAGGAAATATATCTCAAAACTTTACTCCTAATATACATATTTGACAACTAGAGATAGTAAGTAGAGCCATTTTAACGCATCCATACATCAAGTCATGTGATCTGCAGCTGTCACTTTTGATCAATAGTATCATTACCTATAACATAATACCAATAATATAGCTGTGTTTGAATACGTAGCACAATTTTCTCCGGAGGGTGAAATAGAGCCGTCGGTTCCATGTCGACGACATGTTTTGTCATGTAAAATAACTCTGGAAGGTATGTGAAAATACCTTTCCTGGTGAAATCTGTAGGCTCTTTCGTTCTCGCTCAAAGGAATTCTTGTGCGCTTATATGATAAGCCGTTTCAGAATGTGCACGTTAAATAGCTCAAATAAGTATAATGTTATCAATACTAACCACAAAAAAAAGTTTGTATTTTCTAAAACGACCTTGTTATGAAAATTTAACTTTAATAATACTCGGAGCACGTAAAAAAATAGTTGCCATGACGACATAATTAAACATACTAATCCCCCGATGACTAATGCAACACAAACCCGCGCCGTTAGTCACGTGATCTTAAATGTCGAGCTAGTCTGGTTTACCGGTGATGAGGAGGTAGAGGTATCGAGCTCTGCCTGGGTATACTGAGGGTATATTTTCCCTTAAATGGTTTTTCAATCTACCTCAACGTAAATGAGCGTACATTTCATCTAAAACCCAACCTTTCCTATCCTTACCACATTAGTGATATTAATGTATGTGCATTACCCAAACGAATGTAAAAACAAATGCAACACGATTCAGCTTTACAACCGGAATGTTAAACGTATACTCCATTCACGGTCTCTGAAAGGTCTTTTTTACCACCAATATCCTACTATATAATAGATTTCTGGTTGGGAAAAAGGCCTTTCAGAAAACAATTCCTACGCTCAACAGACTTTAAGTGAAAATTCATTTTGTCTGAAGTTATTGTTACATTCCAAATCCCTGAGAGGAAAACACAGCCCTCTGTGAGTGGACGAATGTTGTGGTATCTTGTATTTATTTTCAAGTCGCGGCAAACGTTTTGGTTGCCATTCTATTCTTTTTTAGAGACCCACAGATGGAAATATCAATTCCCGAGACATGCTTTGTTCTGGAACCCCCGTAGTGGTACAAATCTCGTCTTGAGCTCTCTACATGTGTGTACGAGTGTAAGAGTGCGCGCGCTTGTGTATGTGTGGAAGAGGGGAATGACAAAGAAAAATATACAATGCTGCCAGCAACTTGTAAATAATTTGCTCTAGTTTCCAGTGATGCTACTTCTTTTTGACAAAAACTAATTGCTAACATATAATTTAAATGTTTACAACCCGCCACACAAATAAACCTTACTCTCACTCAAGCTGTGGCTTTAAATTTGAACTGTCCTTTTAAAGCTCAGCGTTTTGGTTCCAAACTAAGTTGCTAATTTATTTACTTAACTATCTATTCTGTTCATTGAATAGTGTTGTCGGACTGTCGTCACGCTACAGTGGTGTGCAGTCTTCTTACTTGGAGGAAAGGAGGGGTTGACCTAGGGTCAGTGGTGTGCAGCCTTCTTACTTGGAGGAAAGGAGGGGTTGACTGAGGGTCAGTGGTGTGCAGTCTTCTTACTTGGAGGAAAGGAGGGGTTGACCAAGGGTCAGTGGTGTGCAGTCTTCTTACTTGGAGGAAAGGAGGGGTTGAATGAGGGTCAGTGGTGTGCAGTCTTCTTACTTGGAGGAAAGGAGGGGTTGACCGAGGGTCAGTGGTGTGCAGTCTTCTTACTTGGAGGAAAGGAGAGGTTGACTGAGGGTCAGTGGTGTGCAGTCTTCTTACTTGGAGGAAAGGAGGGGTTGACCAAGGGTCAGTGGTGTGCAGTCTTCTTACTTGGAGGAAAGGAGGGGTTGACCAAGGGTCAGTGGTGTGCAGTCTTCTTACTTAGAGGAAAGGAGGGGTTGACCAAGGGTCAGTGGTGTGCAGTCTTCTTACTTGGAGGAAAGGAGGGGTTGACCAAGGGTCAGTGGTGTGCAGTCTTCTTACTTGGTGGAAAGGAGGGGTTGACCAAGGGTCAGTGGTGCGCAGCCTTCTTACTTGGAGGAAAGGAGGGGTTGACCAAGGGTCAGTGGTGTGCAGTCTTCTTACTTGGAGGAAAGGAGGGGTTGACCAAGGGTCAGTGGTGTGCAGTCTTCTTACTTGGAGGAAAGGAGGGGTTGACTGAGGGTCAGTGGTGTGCAGTCTTCTTACTTGGAGGAAAGGAGGGGTTGGCCAAGGGTCAGTGGTGCGCAGCCTTCTTACTTGGAGGAAAGGAGGGGTTGAACAAGGGTCAGTGGTGTGCAGTCTTCTTACTTGGAGGAAAGGAGGGGTTGACCAAGGTTCAGTGGTGTGCAGTCTTCTTACTTGGAGGAAAGGAGGGGTTGACCTAGGGTCAGTGGTGTGCAGTCTTCTTACTTGGAGGAAAGGAGGGGTTGGCCAAGGGTCAGTGGTGCGCAGCCTTCTTACTTGGAGGAAAGGAGGGGTTGACCAAGGGTCAGTGGTGTGCAGTCTTCTTACTTGGAGGAAAGGAGGGGTTGACCAAGGGTCAGTGGTGTGCAGTCTTCTTACTTGGAGGAAAGGAGGGGTTGACCAAGGGTCAGTGGTGTGCAGTCTTCTTACTTGGAGGAAAGGAGGGGTTGACCAAGGGTCAGTGGTGTGCAGTCTTCTTACTTGGAGGAAAGGAGGGGTTGACCAAGGGTCAGTGGTGTGCAGTCTTCTTACTTGGTGGAAAGGAGGGGTTGACCAAGGGTCAGTGGTGTGCAGTCTTCTTACTTGGAGGAAAGGAGGGGTTGACCAAGGGTCAGTGGTGTGCAGCCTTCTTACTTGGAGGAAAGGAGGGGTTGACCAAGGGTCAGTGGTGTGCAGTCTTCTTACTTGAAGGGAGGGAAGGAGGGGTTGACCAAGGGTCAGTGGTGTGCAGTCTTCTTACTTGGAGGGAGGGAAGAAGGGGTTGACCAAGGGTCAGTGGTGTGCAGCCTTCTTACTTGGAGGAAAGGAGGGGTTAACCAAGGGTCAGTGGTGTGCAGTCTTCTTACTTGGAGGGAGGGAAGAAGAGGTTGACCAAGGGTCAGTGGTGTGCAGCCTTCTTACTTGGAGGAAAGGAGGGGTTGACCAAGGGTCAGTGGTGTGCAGCCTTCTTACTTGGAGGAAAGGAGGGATTGACCAAGGGTCAGTGGTGTGCAGTCCTCTTACTTGGAGGGAGTGAAGAAGGGATTGGCCAAGGTAATAACTATACAATCATTCATTAAAACACGTGAGCGTCTAACAAACATGGCTCTCTATGTTAACAACTCTAAAGTTGTACAACAGTGGAAGAATATATGATGTAGTATATTTCCTTCAAGTCATAAGGTATTTAATACAATAAGTTGTACACCCTTGGATGTTCACACGGCAGAATCTTGTGGCCACTACATCTTGAACAATAAATGGTGTCCTGTGTATAAAATATTAGAACTATAATATTCTGTGTTGAAAACATATAACAAAACATACATAAATATTGATTCCCTCTACGACACTTACATCCTGTCAACCTTGTATCAGTCGATACACGAAATTTTGATCAAACATAAGTTATGACTGGAAGTGTATGGCTCCAAAAGGCGTCACGTGGCATAGATAATGGCAATTGGGGTCATAATTTGATAAAGTTGGCAGTCCCCATGAAGAATATGACAGCTATTCTCGTTTTGCAAGGACAAAGAAAATTTAGTTATATGAAGTATATTAATCACAACTTGTGAATGTGAGGAATGCCACGCCTCCGCCGTGGTTCGGATTCCACGTTAAACTGTAGGTCCTCCATTTCATCTCACAATCACCCTACTATTACATATTAGCGTAAGTACGTATAACCCGAACGGGTAGTAAGACGCGGTAATAATAATAATAATAATATATGTATGTCCCATTAAACAATGACTAGAGACGACATTGAAACATCTGAATTAATATCCCTTAGATTGAAAAATGACAGCTGGACACAAGAATCGAACCCAGGACCTTCGGCTCAGTACGCCACTGAGCTATCCAGGAATCGTCCCATGCCCAGGATAATTCATCACTCATATTTTAAGGCAGAGTCTGTGATGGACTTGTGAAATCGTCAGCTACATATTATGTGTGATCGATTAAGAACACGGTCTATCAATTACGCACGTCCATCACAGACTCTGCCTTAAAATATGAGTGAAGAATGACCCTGGTCACAGGACGACTACTGGATAGCTCAGTGGTTAGAGCATTGGCTTACTAAGTCAAAGGTTCCGGGTTTGATTCCTGTGTCCAAGTGTCATTTTTCAATTTAAGGGATATATTTATATGCTGCTATATAACCGTTATAATTATCAAATATAATAGCTTTGCTATTTAAACCAACTGCACTAATATTTATAACTATATAATTATATAAAATCCATGCAGTGTCTGTATGTCCTCCCAGGGCTCTTTCTCACCCTTCCCGAAACTCTAGACCAGTGGTCCCAAAACTTATTAAGAAGAGGGCCACATTAGAGTATTCAAAGCTTTAGGTGGGCTGGATTGAACACGATACATACAATACACTAATATATATATATATATATATAATGTATAATTTCGTTCTAGATCTCATTTCGATATATGCATATCTTATAACCATAGTTAAACATAACTAAAATGTAAGCTGTGCAGCCAACATAAATTACTTCCTCCCTCCTCAGATCGGAAACATTCCTCGGACCGGACCCTCCACTCAAAAGACACTTTATGGAAAGCGGCTAGCACGGATTTTATATATTGCATTAAGGAGAACTATCATTTCGGTATTCATCCTTTTTTTTAATGTTCTTCAAAGCGTCCACGGGCCGGATAAACACATTCCGTGGGCCGTAGTTTGGGGACCCCTGCTCTAGACTATAGAGAGATGAAATTTACTATGGACTATGCTATGGAGTATTCCATATTTATGGTAAAAATCCATAGTGGCGAATCCAAAATGACGGATTCAATACATAAATTGAGTCCTAGATAGATGGAATTTGGTATAGACACTATGGAGCATGCCACCATTATGAGAAAAATCCAAAGCTTGAAAAATACAAGATGGCGGATTAAAATGGTGGGTGCATTGTTCAACTTGAAGCCAAGAGAGATAAATTTTGCTGCGGACACTATGGAGCATGCCATTTTGACCGAGAGAAGAATCCCGTAGCAAAATGTTGGTATCGATCCACACTTCCTAAATTGTGTGCTTCTAGGGAATTTTTTTTTCCATACTTTTCATAGCTATTACCTGGCATAGCTTTGGACACAAATATCGCTACCTCCTTTTATGAAAAATCTAAAAATAGATCAAAACAATTCACGTGAATTCCAAAATGGCGCGTCTTGGAGACAGACCTAACCACTGGTTTAATATAATTATCAACGATCATCAACAAAATTATTTACTTTTCTAAACTTATTTTTTTGTGTTTCGTAGGATGTATATTAGGGAATGCATTTTAGTATAATCTTTCGCTGCTCTAAATATTTATATCTAACTTTCAAAGCAAAGGAAGTCATATAAGTTAGATACTACACCATATATGGATTTTTTAACTTATACTGTGCTGAAGATATTGCTTTGTGGATTAGTTCCTTGAGTTATCTTATATCATGAAGTTAGACGAAACACTTTGAATAGAACTAAAACAGAATACTAATATATTTCAATTTCGCTGCTGAGATTAATCTGATGCTCTACATTGACTCGGGGTGGGGGTGGGGGGGGGAATTTAAAACTTAAGAAGAACAATTAAATTAAAGTGTTGAAGCTATAAAAAATATAAAACTGATTAGAAAAGGTAATTAATGTTCATATATCAGAAATAGGAAACAGTTTAGCAATATTCTAAAATAATTCAAAAAATGAAACATCCATTGATATAAGCGGCCTTTGCCAAGAACAATTAATTTTATAAATACAAGACTATACACTTTTGTATTAAAAGAGACAGATATTTCTAAACAATAACTTAATTTGAATTACGGCGAGATCTCTTGGAATTAATCACAAACAGTAAAAACACAGAAATGAATAATGTTAGACAAACGCTACACAAGAAATGCTAAGAAAAAAGAGTTAAACGAAGATACCAAATAAACTAACAAAGCATAATAAATGCCGTACTTAAAACAATAAGTTGTTAGTAAAATCCAGAAGATACTGTGACACTATTTCACTTAGAATACCGGTATTTAATTTATTTTCAACACTATTTTTCGATTCAATATTGTGTCATTTAACAATTTGTATTAATATACTGAGCTTTTAAATATTTTTACACCTTAACGTCGAACAAACTTTGATTGTTACGTGTTAACATTACGAAGTTTATTTTCATCTACGAATATAAGAATAAATTGTTCGCAGACAATAATGAAATTTAATAACTAAAAATTTAAACAGGAAACATTTAAATGGTCAACTGTTTTGTGCACCGACTCCTGTCAGCAACTTTGAAATTCTGCCACCGCATCGCATTATTACGAAGAATCAGTCATTTTTCAAGGTACATCAACATTTTAGATCGACTCATGCTCTATCGATTTACGTCATCGATCAGCCCAAATTCCATGGAATGACGTCAATGGTTTAAATGAAACGCAGATTTGAATTTAATATATATCTTTGACTAATTCATATATTTGTATTTTATTCTACCAAATTTTTGATTATTATTATTGAGTTACAGCGGTGTACGAAATATGATAATCATTTAACTATATCGACATGACATAAAAAAACAATTATTAACAAAACCCGCACTGTTACAACTAACTCAAGAAAACCAACTTAAACATAATCAAATAGTATCAAAAACATAAACAGTCTCAGTGATATCAATATAAAGGTACATTTACCAACCAAGAGATATAACAATTAAATGTTTTTACAATAACAATTTTTTTTAAATAATATTTATTCCTTATTTCAAATGTGATTCATATTTAGATATTAGTTTGCTTCATAAGATACTTAATATTGAAACCCAAAGAGATTCAAAGCATCAAAAGCATTGTAATAGATGATTTTGACTGGTATATTAAAGAACAATCTAAAATGTATTTTTAAGAAGCAAGGTGAAACTTTTTTAAATTCAAAACCAATAAATAAACTATACCAAGTTTACCAGTGATTGTACAGTACAGTGAGTCAAAATTATTTACTTTAAGTTAAATTTGTATTAAAGGAATAAGGAACAAAACAATTTACAAATTGAAATTTTGTTTTATTTGCATCGTCTGTTACCCCCAGAGCAACATTTGGTAAAGTCCATTTCAGCATGCTAGTTATATATTTTTAGGTTATGCAAGACTCGCAGAAACATCTTATTTATTTTATTATTACTATTGTTATTATTGAGGCATTATTCTATAACCCACAGGAATACACATCAAGAAGTATTTCAAAACAAATTACAGCATTTACGGCCCCGTCTACAACCAAACGCACCTGCTTGTTGGACTCGCAACTACGCAATAACGTAATTTTGTCTGTCTACAATAGCTTACACAAACACAATCGTATGTCGGAACTGTCGGACGCGCTTGTCGGGAGGAGATGAACATTTTCCATCTCTTGCGTTTATGTAGTTGCGTTATCTTGCGTTCAGCCAATAAAAAACAAATATGGATGGAATACTAAAATCAAATCATATGACGTTATTTGGTCTATAACAACAGCTCTTGGAAATGTATAGTTAAGAATACAGGATTTTCAAATTAAAATCATAGATATTTAACTATTTAAATATTTTTTTAAATATGTATTTCTTAATTGAAAACATATAGAATTTGACTTTTATATTCATCTTTGCTGTTTGTTTCTATTGGTTGAAATTACGTCTTTGCGAGTTTTCATTGTAGACAGTCTATTTTGTATTTAAGAGTAGCGTAATTACAAGTGCGTTTGCGATTGCGTAGTTGCGAGTCCGACAAACGGGATTTTGGTTGTAGACGGGCCATAACCTAGCCAATTAACTGAACCATATTTATTACTACTCCAATCCGAAAATAAGGATAATGGCACTAAACCACCTGTAATAGGTTTGCTGTAACAAATGAAAGTGTATTCTGTATATTTAAAAAAATATATATTAATATAAGGGAATATAAAATTTTAAATTTTTTTTCCCTTAAGTTTAGTGTTAATTTATTCCGCTGCATCTTGGGTAAGGTAATAGTGGTTGGTTTGGAACTGCGGATTATATTTGTTTTACTAGTAACTTATGTATTTATTCATTTTGTTCATTTTCCAGAGAAGATAATGTGTGACAGATATTTTATTTAATTTCTCAGCACCACTTCTTACATCCTTTCGAGTTATATGCATATGTACTAATCATTATAAGGTATCTGGTTCAATCTTAGATGATGTCTAGAATATTCAGGTATTATATATGAGTTCGTCCTGTTACGGTTTAAGAATGAATGTGTGCTGTATTGGGTTAGTTTGTATTAGCTTTCGTCTTACTGCCCTTTTCAGGTTATACGCATATATATATATTGTATAGTATAATGTGTATATAATTTTAATACGCTAATAAGTTGCGGATGGATATATGAAGTGTACCCGCATTTGCGTGGAGGTAAAGTAGACAACTAAACCATTTAGGGAAAAAAACACCCTTAGTACACTCGACCAGGAGTTGAACTCCGATTTCCCTGACATCGGTATTCTAGTGTATTAGTGAAAGTGACGCCACAGACCATGTGGCGACCGAAGCATATAATACGAGGTTGTAACCCTATATTTATAAGGTACAACTTCAATCGAATGGTTATAATAATGCAACTATTAATCATATTCTACGCGTGTAAATTATTTATAGACATATGTGTAAGGCACCTCTGTGACAGAACGTGACGTGTCCAGGTAAGTCTTAAGGATGATATGACTAATTACACGCGTGGGTAATGGAGAGGGATGATGACAGTTGAGTAACGATAGAAGCAATTTATACTAAGTAGTTCCTCACCACAAGGTATGTAATTACACGGCCCTAAGCATCAGCCATATTGTTTTACTCCTACCACATGTACTCAGCTAATTACAAGAGTAGCGTAGTCATATCTTTCACTCGGCCTGGCGTACAGTAGTGTTTTGATAATATATGTCATGTAAAAAAAAAATCTTAAACAATGGTGTATTTGGTTGGATTGCGTATTATGTGACCAGATTTGTTCCAAATAACTTAAGGACGTTGCCTAGCTATGACGCTACAGCAAATCAAGATAGGATTTCCCATGTTAACGTATTTACGTTTAATTAAGAAAGTTTTAAAGATCAATCATTGGAACAAAAAGAAATATATTTATTTTTTTAAATCTAAAAATGTCAAAAAATTATTATTTTTTTATCTTGAAATAGTTTTTTTTTGTAAACGGTGTTTTTATACCATCTATATCTTAGGCTATTTGGTTTATTCAGGAAAATGGCCAGTAGGAATCTTCCTGCCAGGATGTAATTAAAAAAGTATGCGAAAGAATATGTCCATCTATAATATCAACCAGTAAAAAAGTAGTTTTGATAAGGATAAGTCAAGATTGTCCAGGCACAAATAGTATAGTGAGTGTGTAACACGTGAGAGAAAAAGGGATAGTGTTTGTCAGAAAATAAACAAGGAGCCTCACATGGTGAACTATTCATCATCATCATTCATCATGTATCTTATTTTATTTTATTTTAAATACACATAAATTGATAATACAAAAAATTGTGACATAATAAATAAATAAATAAAAGACTTGCACCAACCCCTTAGGGTTCTCGTAAGCCAAAACATTTCTGTAAAAAATAAAGTTTTTCTTTTTTAGTTCATCCCAGATTAGGGTGTCAAATTAGATGCAACACGCTTCAGAAAATAGCTTCGACATCCTCAAGTAGGCAACTTCATTAACATAACTACCAATTCTATATTATTTCTCGATCAAATGATAAATTAAAACTAACCATTCATTAATGAAGTAAAGGCAACGATAGCCAGCCTTCAAATATTTATTGACCTTTCATCTATCTGGCAATAAAATACATGGAGCGCGGATTTATACATCGTACGAATCCAATACAATCATCGCTCTATCTAGTGTGATACTTTGGAACGATTACGCTGGCAGTAGCGTTGGTGACGCCATCTGTTAGAGGAAAGTGTAACAGTTAAAAAATGAAGTGTCTTAAATCGATACTATAAAGAGAATATGATGGATATTATTTTTTATTAATATTATTCAATCGTGCACAAAGTTGTTTTAAAAATATATTAAATTCTATTATATGTCATGTTTAGAAAAAAAAATTAAATATTATTTTAAAATATTTTGCAAAAACTATACTTAAATAAAACTGTAATTATTCTATACAAAATAATTTGTCCAATTAAGGTCTAGAAAGTATAAGTTTTGCCTTATTTGTAGTTGGCTTATTTTATAATATAATAAATATTTTGTCGACTTATTAATAACTTATTTTTGTGTCTAAACCAGCCCTTGGCAAATTACAGCCCGCAAACTATAAATACCTATCTAAGGGAGGAAAAAATTAATCAGTGCTAAAAATACCGGAATAAAAAATATATTCTTATGGAAGTATATTATAAACAATTTATTTTATACACACCAACGGAGATTTACAAACAGTTTTAAGAATCTTAACTATCAAATGTACACCTAACATCAAATAAATAACTAAATATATGCAAATGTTGCATTCGTCTCATTAAGTTCTGTTTTATTTGAGAATTACTTACTTATTTTTACATATTGTCTTCCTCCTTTTATTATGTTGTTTATGTCAATTTTTTATAATAAATTGCGTCTTCCTAATAATTGTATTTTATTTGACGGTCCAGTCTTATATTTAAATTATCAATGACCCGCCTCGGTGACGTAGTTGGCTAACGCGCTAGTCGTGTTGAGCTCGACTGCCAAGGACGGGGAGATCGAGGTTCGAATCTCGGTCGGGTGAACTGGGGGTGGTTTTTCCTAAATGGTTTTCCACTCTCCCTCCACGCAAATGCGGGTTCACTTCATCTAAATCCAACCTTCCCAATTCCTAATCCATTAGCGTAATTAGTACTTAAGCGTATAACCCGAACGGGTAGTAATACGCGGTGCTAAATAATAATAATAATAATAATAATAATAATAATAATAATAAATTCTCAATGTGGCCTTTCAGACAAAAAAAACTTGCCCAGGCCTGGTCTAATCTAACAAACATACACATTTCTAAACATGTTGTTACATGTTATTCAAGTATATCCCTGTTATTTAACGATAGCTAAATTGGAGCAGGTTTTAGCCCTAATGAACAAAAGGTAAAATCTAATATTATCTTTATTCCTTGCTATCTGTGCATTTATGTCCATTTTGGTCATCCATAGCTGGTTTTATTCATCGCGTCTTGCTACTTATCTGGGATATAAGCATTTAATTACATTTATTGAATATGAATGAGAAAATCTAGAGTTTGAACAAATATACCTGAATTTGCATGGAGAGAAAGAGTCAGAAACCATTTAGAAAAAAAAAAACACTATCACTTCACCCGGCTGGGATTCTGACCCCAACGTCCTCATCAAAAGGTAAACCAAAATAGATTAGTCTGACATTCTTTCCCCGTGTCCACCGATGAAAATAGGTTTGAGTTAAACATAATCATTTAAAACACGAGTTAAATTATATCGCTGATTCAATTAAAGCTGACAGGTTTCGGCTGGTTGAATGTTCTAATACAGGGGTCGCCAAACTCATTGAGTATGATGGCTACTTTAAAAACGTCAAATTGGTTCGCGAAATCCCCAGGTTAAGATTTGCCGTATTTGGCCATTATTGCGATCTGCACATAGGTTTTGCCATCACACCTTTGTTCAATCGGGTGGGTGGAGGAGGTAGGGAGATCTTTGTCGTGGGTTCTTAAATGTTATGGAAGTAAAGTAAATATGTTAGTACATTTCGAAATAAAATTATATTTTAATGCTAGAAAATAAAAGGATTACTAATTATTTTTTTTAAACAAAATGATAGTCAAACATAAAACAAAACTTGCTGTGTAACTTACTTAAAAGAGTGACATTCACTTTAATTCTAAATATTTTAAGAGTTGATGAGTAATTTGTATCTCTCATTCGGATGCAATTATCAAGATGTTCATCTGTAAGCCTACTTCCATATGTAGGGTAGAGCACCATAATACCTTCACTTGGAATGCAGCGTGAGCCAGAGCTAGATAGTTTTTCTTTTCAGGCATATACCAAACTTGTCCTAAATTTGAGGTAACACTCTTCAACAATAAACTACTTTGAAAGCGTCAAATAAGTTTTCCGCGTGAGCTACCTAAAGTTCCGTAGCGGTAGACCATTTGGCGACCCCTAGTTTAAGGCATCACTCTCGCAATAGATTGGACTTTCGATTACGAGGAGATCAGGGTTCGAATTTCGGTAGGCTGTTCTGAAGGTAAATGTTTTCCTAAATAGTTTTTCGTTCTCCATGCAAATGTGGGCACGTTTACTCTACATTCAACCTTTCTCATCCCTACTCAACTAGCGTAGTACTTAATATGTGCGTTTAGCTCGAATAGGTATTAAGACAAGGCTATAAAAAATAAATAAAGCTGATTTCCACCTAGTAAATAAAGTTATGTAATTCATTTTTATGCATTACCGTACTTAGTACTTGCAGGTGTAATGCTCTGTAATCTTTATAGATAAATACGTCGTAAAATGTTAGTTCTTTATCGTCAAATCAAGACAGACTTCCATGAAGAGTATTATGTTTGTGATCTCTTAGGTCGGTAACAGACTGACGTTTTGGTCGCTGTGACACAAACACCGCGACAGATTTGAAAACGTCGATGTGAGCGTTTCTTGGGCGTAGCGACCCCTCTCAAATGAAACAATGCAATACACTAGAGCGACCCTGGTCACAGCGTTTGTGTCGCAGCGACCAAAACGTCAGTCTGTCACCGGCCTTAGAGTCATAGTGGAGTACATTAAGTCGTGTCGAACAAATACTATCTTTTTTTTGTCATCGAGTCTTACTACTTGTTCGGGTTTCACGCATGATTGTGTACAAATTAGGCTAATGTGTCAGGCATGGGGAAGGTTGAATTTAAATGAAATTTACCTGTAATAGTGTGGAGAGAGAGAGTGGAAAACAATATAGGGGGAAAATACTCAGCAAACCCGAACATATTCGACACCTTAGCTCAGTCGGTAGCGTGTCTGTCTACTGATCTAAGGTTCCGGGTTCGATTCCCGGCATGGTTGAAAAACATATAATTGGTGTATGTGGGTTTACTCTTTCACATTGCTAAATTAGCGTCCGGGGAGTGGATGTTTGCCTGTCTTAAGTCTTAAGTTATATTATAATGCATCTGAAGCTACAACAGGCCTAAGCAAGCAGGTAGTGTAAAATATATGACTTGAAAAAAATTTGACTCAGGCCACAGGCTGGAAACAGTAATGGATGTGAAGTTAAGTACACCGGACATGATTCTAACGTTGATCTCCCCTTACGTCCAGTTTATTGCGAAAGTAACGCCTTTTAGACCATCCGACCAAAGAAGCCAGTAAAAAATATATAGTCGAGAATAAATAGAATATGTTTGGTACTATAAAATGTCAAACGGGCTCGAATCCGGTCAGGGTTGAAACAACTACCATCCGTTAAATTAGGTTATATATTTTTACAGTGATGGATTAATATTTATATAGTTATAATTAAGGGTATTTAACGTGAAATTTATGAACCGACTGATTATATCAGTACACTACTTACAAACTAGCTTAAAGTAAATTCATAGCCGTGAAAAGCGGAAGCCCCTATTTCATCGATGATAAATTTTTCGATCATCCCGTGCTTCGAACCCGATTACTCCAAACTCAAAAGGTAAACGTGCTATCAACTGGGCTAAGGATGTCAGACGTTCTATAATTTTTTTAAGTAATTTTCTATTATAGACTTTAAATTCATATATTGCACGTTAAGTGTCCTTGCTAAAAAATAAATTAAATGGTCTCAACGATTTGAACATCAATGAGGCATTGATAAATTTTAAGGGTACAGGGGAAAAAAGGAGATAGTTGAATTTTAACTCAAATTGAGAGTGCTGCCATATGGTGTAAATAAAAAACTTTAATATATTTTGTAATAATATATTGAAATGTATTTATAGGAAAGAGGGGAGATATTAAAAAAAAAGCATTATATACTTATTAACTTTAAGTCCAGTGACGTCATTAAAGAAATAATACATAAAATAATGATAAAAGAATGGTGGGCTAGCTCAGATTTAAGATGAATATGGGTTAAAATCATTTATATTTAACAACAAAAAACTTACTATCTTGGGGTAAAACTTAAAATAATAATAATAATAATAATCATCAAATTAAACAACTAGACTCTCCCAGGACCTCTGGGTCATGTTGGGAAAAAATATCCCTTTTTATTGTACCTAGTCAACAATTGATCACTGCGTACACAATACCGGCTTCCAAGGTCACATCCCTGGGACGTTGCAAGTGAGACATCACTAAATAGTTTTTATTAGCAATAGTAACAAGGTGGATAACGATAGAATGTGGTGATAATAATATAAATAATATAATTAACAACGGATTTGGCTTTGAAAAAAAAAATTAGTTTTACTTTGATCAATAATTGTCAATCTAAAATTTTACCCTGCCTAACAGACATATGCTAAGTTATAAAGCTAAAATACAATTCATAATTCAAATAACAGTTCAATAAGTTGATGTATTAGTATAAAAATATTAAGTCTAATCTTGTGGATAATTATTAAGATGATAATAAAATTATTATAATTTATTATATATTAATTAAAAGATGTCCATTTATGAGGTTTATAGTTAAAATAAAGGTACAATAGAACATAAGACATTGCAGTCGTGTCAAGGAATGAATCTGGCCAAAAGATTCTTTCCAGAGTCATGTTTAAAAAAATGTTATCTTGAGAAAAAGTATACATAGCTATTCTATTACTTTAGAAGAAAATATCACGAAGTCTTGAAATGTAGCGAAAAGGTTCATAAGAATATATAACGTCTGCGCAGAAGGTCGAAGATGTGTAGGATTAAAACTTAAAAAAACAAAAATTGTTGATATCACCTCAAAAGATGTTCTGGGAGGTCATCGTCGAAACTGTGATTGGTCCAAAACTCACTAAAAGTCCAAGAATCGTCATTACGAGGTCTACCATTGGTCTAAAATTGTCGTCGCGTCTATGGTAGTAATTTTGATGAACACTTGAAAAGATTTTTTAAATAATTGTTAAAATTTCAGTTTTTGTTTCACTGAAAATAATGTGTGTCATCTTCCTTTCTCGAAGACGCCAGTCTCGTTCTTTCTTCCGAAATTCCCATCTCTCGCATTTCTCATAGAGGCCCCAAAAATCTCGTGGTTTTAAATTCTAAATTTGAAATATATGTCTATAAATATGTGAAATTAAAGTATAAACAAGGAATATCTGGGGGGGGAAGAAATAATAACTAAGAACTTGATAAAATCTAAATTTAACTAAATGGATGCAAGAATCTGAATCTGACAGTTTGACTTATGATCATTGTAAATAAACTCAATTTCTTCTTTTTTTCCTCGTGGGCCTTTTAAAATTAAAATGTACGATATTGGATGACGTATCTGTGTCGTCACATTCCCCGCCCTCTCCCACTGCTACAATCCATTTCTTTCTTCCTCGTGTAGCGCGGCCATTATGATTCTCGTAGAATCTCTTAGAAGACGTTAAAAATAAAATTACACCTGATCAGTATTGTTTTAAAATATGGACGGAATATTATGACAAAAGCCCGGTAAATAAATATATTTCTTGTTCTGATAAAAGTATTGTTATAATTATCTGGTGTTTCCTTCAACGCAATGCAATGTTCGTTTAAACAATAAGTTTAAAATGAATATAGCGAAAATTAATTAAATGTGTTATGAAATCTGACCGCATGGCGTGCTATTCACGTCAAAATAAATAAAAACTTAGGAATAAATTAAAACTAAATAAATATATAAATCGACAGATTTAAAATTCTTACAATGGACAGTCTTGAGACATTTATAATGAACTTAAAATTATGGTTAAAAGACATCTGTCATATTTTAATTAATAAAAAAGATATATTTGCTGGGGTCCTTATCGAGTTTACATATAAAAGTCTTATCCTGGAAAATGTGACTTTATCCCTTTTCCCCCTGTAACCTTCATTTTAGATAATATGACATTATATTCCTCTTCCGCATTAAAATATATAACGCAGACTGTTCTTATATAAAAAAAATAGGTTTAAACATTATATTTTTAGAAAATTCATATTTTGTATTTACTTTAATATATGTTTGGAAAAAAAAATATTAGAACATCATGAAAATGTTTGTCAAAGTTCCGCCTACTCTACCGTTGTATCAGACGAAAAATAAATATGAAATTTTTTTTTTTCAAAATTAAAATTAAATCGTAAATATAAAGAGATATTTTATTAGATGAACTGAAAGATAACTCTCCCGTCTGTTTAAAATGCCGGCTAGAAAAAACAAACTACAAGGTATAAAAGTACACAAAGTGACACTTTTCAAAATATTATATCGCAGATCTACTCACATTCCAAGAGATAATATATATTGGTTTTGTTCATATTTTTTTAAATTCCCGTATCTCACTACCCCTTCGGTTTATACGCATTGTTATATTAACTACGCAACGGTAATAGGGATGAGGGAGGTAAATTTAAAAGACATGTACTCCAATTTAGTAGGACGAGTGAGAAAACAATTTTGGGAAAATTACCCTTTGTACACCCAACCGGTATTCGAGCCAATTCAGGAATCAGACTAAAAAAATGAACTCAACATTGATACCACGTGTCCACCTGCACGGGTGAATTTTTGTTCCAAATATGATTAAGTAAACACATTTAATAATTTTAGATACCCAATAGGAAATGCAAGAAAAATAACATAAACCAGGTGTATGCAGCATTGTTGTTTCACATAAAAGTTTCACATTATTATTAGAAGGATCAAATAAAAAGCGTCACTACTAGCGTTTCAAGTGAGCAATTAGCATAACATTTATGGGATATCATACTTTGGCCTTTGGTCACACTGTTTAAATTTTGACAGAGGGATTGTTTCCTTACTCTTATTGTTACTGACTGTTTGTTCACACACCAATAATGAAAATATTTGTTGTTTTTAATTATATTACTTTATAAGAATATTTTTATTTGAAGCTATTTTTTGTTTTTTATGAAATACATTTACTGTGATAGAATGCAACTTAAAATAAATATAGTTTACAGGAAAAGAATGTTGGTGCGCCTAGGCCTTACCTAGAAATTAGACCTAGTATGTCAATGCCTCTGTGTTTAGGAGAAGACAAGCCTAAAAGTGCATCAAAACAAAAGCTGAAAGAACTTGACAAGTACAATGGTTTCCAAAATGAACCCCATGTAAACATAATTGTATCAATGACAATATTGTCAAAAGCTTTGGAGCAGGCATGCACTGACATAAGTAAATACATGAACATTCCAGCTGACATTATAAAATTCTTACAAATGTTTTAAAGTTTATCTTCAAATGCACTTTACCCTAAACTAAATTTTGCCTATCTTAGGTACACTTATCTCCGATTCTATTTATTCGATTTATCTGAAATATTTACCACACATTCTTTTTATGTTGGTTCTCACTTTAACACAAATAATTTGAAATTTTTTTTTTAATATGAAATATTTCTTTGTCTACACACTAAACAATTTATCTATTTTAATTTTTAAAAATCCATTGTGAAAATTAAAGCATATTTTCGAAAACCCCTGTGTTAAAGTATATTTGAGATAGATTGAATTAATAACTAGTAAAAATGTAATCCGTCTTCCTTGAATAAGTATTGAAAAAAGTGTACCTCAAAATCAGTGATTTAACACAGGAAAAATAGGGGCGTCCTGGTCCCCTTAACAATATTTGACTACTTATTCACAAGTATAACTTTTTGCAAATATATTCTTTAAAAATAGCCACAAGCAGAACTATTTGCGGATATATTCTTAAAAAATAGTACTTAGACACAAGTTTAACTGTGTGCGGATATATATATTCTTAAAAATAGTACTTACCCACAAGTAGAACTGTTTGAGGATGTATTCTTTAAAATAATTAAATTACGAGTTAGAAAAAGAGCCAATATAAATGCATTGCGCGGGGTACAAAGAGGGCCATTAAGTTGTTTTCTCTGTCCTGAGATAAATCTGTTAGAAATTCAGAAGGAAACTTGCCTCAAGGTAATGACTTGATTGTCCCAACAAAACTCGATTCTTTCAGCAAACAAAAAGCACCCTTGTAAAGCATGGAATTGCCCGGTTGTAGTTGATGTTGACATAAACTATTCACAATCCTTGTATGTGTGTGTTTGCTTGAGTAAACGGGTAAGAGGAGGAAGGTAAAAAGTAGGCTAAATGTATAGATGAATAGGAAGGGCGTATTAGATAAATTTTCAGAAAGTACACTGCTAGCAAATAGAAAACCTACCCCTGGAAGGAAATGTATTTGTGAATAGTTTGGCATAAATAGTGGAATTATTTTAGAATCGGTTTATACGCATACATTAATTACGATAATGGAATAGGGTCAGGAAGGTAGATTTCAGATAAAATTCACCAGCATTTGCATGTGGGAAACCATTTAGGACATTGATTCCCAAAACCAGGATCGCGACCTTAATGAGTGTCGTAAGGATGTTCCTGAGGGCCACAGGATGGTCTCAGAAAAAAAAATTCTGTCAAAAGTTATGACTCGAGGGCAAGCTCATTCTAACTCATTTAGCTGAAAAGGCTCTTTTCCATTTTAGGACAATACAGTCTACCTATGTGAACAAGGAGTTTTAGGTCTTGTAACGATCAAGACTAAAGCAAAGAAACGCCTGAGTTCTTAGAATGGTTTGCAGTGTGCTTGGTACTTCAACATAGTACTCAATAATCGAAGAGCAAACCTACTAAATAAATCTTTATTACGGTTGTCACTTTAAAAAAAAAAATCTTATGTCATATATAACCGGGTGGGACATAACATCCAAGTTCCGCCGCCTTATGTGTAGACTATTAGCCGCTCTGGTGTCACAGAACGTTGCTCAGGTACACCACAGGAGGATGTCTACACGTCATACCAGCAAGGAGATGATGTGATGATAGTGATTATGAAGCTGTGGGGCCGGGGTGAGTTTTAACTTAACTTAAGACAAATTATCCAAACCCTGGTTACCATTGGGGTGATTCCCCTTTCGGGAAAAATACCCAAGGAACCAGTCGAGAATCGAACCTGGGAGCCCTAGGCTCGTATCCAGGTGCACTGACCACTTCACCGCGGGGCCGGTTACGGTTGTCACTTAAATACGGTTTCTGTCACAAATCAAATTTTGCTATGAAGTCACATTTTTATTGGGTAGTTTTATATTTTGTAAGATTAAAAAGTAATTGAGCTTGATTCAATTTATCTGATAACATTTTATCGATGGAAAATAAAATCTAAAAAAAAACTCTCCTCAAGAATGAAACTGCGTTATAATAGCCACTGAAATAGTATTTTTGTTACTTTCTCAACATTGTTGGTGCTTTATATTTTGTCTGAAAGTTATTAATATTAATTATGTGTTTATTATTTTAATTAATGTAATTAAGTTTATTTAATAAACAGTAATGTGAAAAGAATAGGCAAATGAAATTACATATAGCCTAGGCCTGGTAAAACTTTGGGTCGTCAGGCCGGGAAAATATTATATATAGGGTCACGCTCAAAAAGTTTGGGAAAAGTTGATTTAGGAAGAACTACCCTCAGTACAATCAATCGGGATTCAAACTCCGAAATCCAGTCTAGAACGATGGTGACACGTTAGATCAGTGTTCCGCAAGCTTTTTAAGTTCACGGTATTTTAACAACTTTTTTTGGGGGGGGAGGGGACACAAGTAATTTTAAAATCCAAGATTCTGTGCCAGTTAATTTAACATTTGGAAACATTTCATACAAAACCCGTAGTTATTTGGGTAAACCATAACTAACTTCTGATTGCCAAACCCTTCCTTCACCTCTGACAAGATGTGTATTAATCACAACTTGTGAATGTGAGGAATGCCAGGCCTCTACCGTGGTTCGGATTCCACGTTAAACTGTAGGTCCTCCATTTCATCTCACAATCACCCTACCATTGCATATTAGCGTAAGTGCGTATAACCAGAACGGGTAGTAAGACGCGGTGCTAATAATAATAATAATAATAATAATAATAATAAATAATAATAATAATAATAATAATAATAATAATAATAACATAACTAACTTCACGCGAAAGCTTTTCATTATCTCAGATGTATTTACAATATTAGCAAGTACGAGAAAGGAATAAATGCGAGCGATGCACGGCTGCCGCTCGTACCAACTTCATGCGTGTTCTTATTTAAACACATTTTCTGTTTGTTTGCTTACGGCAACTTTTACCGGGAGGGAGATATAATAACTAATTCGGCCACTTGTGTTTGTGGACTCATAAGCCCCGTGTACATTAGGCGAGCCGAGCCTGTAATGTAACGTCTAATTGAGACGGGCCCGCGAGCGCGCTACGAACCATTCGCGGTGATCCGCCGGCTGTCGGTTTTTCCAACGAACACAAAGGGATTCGTCAGTCTAGTTTGGGCGTGTTTGTTGCGTGCTCGCAAGCATGAAGAACTGTTCTGAGGAATCTGTATTTCAGTTGATAGAATCTTATAAAAAAAAACCATAGTGTTTTATGGGACCCCAAGAATAAAAACTATTATAAAAATAATCCGAAGGAATATGCCTGGAAGGATTAACAGAACAAGCAGAAGATGCTTGCAAACGAAAAATAATTAATTATTTCGGTTCTATTTTACCCAGAAAATACTCAAAGACTGTGGGAGCCATCCTGGTAAGTTTTTGTACTGCCCACTAATGTGCTTGAACTTTAAATCTCGTAGTAGTTCCGAACCAGCCAGTTTTTTTATACAATTATACGCCACCTTCGTCGAGGCTTTCGTTGTGTTTTTTTAAAATAGATCGGCCATAATTGGCATAGCACCATTGCATAACTAGGGCTAAGGCTTCTTCGTTATCAGACAGTTAGTAGAGTTAAGATAGCTAATTAAATTGAAATAAAGTGCACCCACGTGAATACCGAATTGAACTGAGATCATTATTACGTCGCTTGATAGTGACGTGTTCGTTTCACCAATGGTTCAGAGGATTCTTGCGGCGTGCTTGTTCCACGTCCAAACTGACGAGCATTACATTACATGTTAAATTACAGGCTCGGCTCGCCTAATGCTCACCTTTAGCTACGACACAGACCGTTGCCCAGAGTATACCACAGGAGGTTGTCTACACATCATACCCGCAAGGAGGTGATGTGATGATAGTGAATATTAAGTTGCGGAGCCAGGAGTGATCTTAAACCTAGCTTAAGCCTAATTAACTAAAAACCCGCTTCGTTGGCCGCGTGGTCTAACGCGTTACTCTCTCCGGTAGACTTGTCTGCCGATGACGGGGAGATCAAGGTTCGAGCTTAGGTCGGTTGTACTAAAGATGGGTTTCTTTTTTGTCAAAAATAGTTTTCCATTCTTCCTCCACGCAAATGCGGGTAAACTTCCTTGAAATATAATCTTCCTAATACCTAAAACTAGTATCGTAATTAGTAGAAGAGCGTATAACCCGACCAGTTAGTAAGACACGGTGCTAAAAAAAACAACTTGTTATCATTGGAATGATGATTCTTTCAGGAGAAATGCCCATGGTACCAGCTGTGAATCAAACCCGGGACCCCTAGGTTCGTAGCCAGGTGCATGTACCACTATACCGAGGGCCGGTTATTGAATATAGATGCTTTGCCGCACGGCACACCCGCTTGTATTTGAATAAATTTACGAAATCAAAGTGGATAGACTTTTTACTGTAGTATTGAACGTGTCCTTTCTAGCCATATATACTTTATCAGCACATGACTTACAAACTCTTGTGAAAAAAAAGTTAGTGAGCGCGAAATAAACGTGAAAATTTATTTTGACTTCTTTGATATTTTAAAACTACTTTTAAAAACACATTCCATATTAATATGCATAAAAAATTGTTTTTATTACTTTGAACGTGATTTTAATTTGCATCCCTTATCAAAGTGATAAAATATAGATTCAAGATGGATGAATGAATAAGGCAGCAGTTTTTTTTTTAGAAGCGTTTCAAATTTCTAAATATACCAAAGCTATCGTGAACGAGTTATATATTAAAAAAACGTACACGTGTGTTTTGACAACATTGACACAGAATATATGAAGGACGCCAATTACTAGGATTATTGAACATCGAGAGCACACGCTCGCAAAAAAAAAAAAAAGGGGGTGAAATATGGGTTACATACCTGTTGATTGAATCTCGGGGGAGAGGGGGGTGGCATACAAAACCGAATCAACAACATTCATTTTTTTTTTTTTTAGTTCGCTTTAGGACACGTGTGAGGGATTTTGGAATATTTCCATCCTCTAACAAATATATATTTTATTTTATTTTTTTGCACATAGTATTACTATACATCCAGGTTATCTTTACACTAATGTGGTAGGTATGAAGAAGGTATAATTTAGTGGAAGTGGATTCGCATATTCGTAGAGTGAGACACGCAACCCTTTTGAGGGGGGGGGGGGGGGGGGTACTTCATTACATTCAGCGGTATTAAAGCCCTTCCTCTCCAATCACCAGCCAACAAGAACAGCCGAGATTAACACCGTAGCTTGTATGCCTACCGATGCTGGTAGCAACCTAATTTAATTAAATGAACCATAGTAGTAAAAGTATGCTTGAATTTGAAACAAATTATTACTAAAAATAAAACTATTCTCATGTATAATAAACATCTTTCTCACTCAAGTAATATTGAGTGATTAATTTTTTAAAACCCACAGACTAAACTTCAAGCTCGTGTATACTGGTTTACCAGTGACGGAGAGTTCGGGCTCAAGTCCTCGGTTGTTGTGCTAAGGATGTTTATTTTCCTAAATAGTTTCCCACTCTACCTTCAGAAAAGCAGTACTTTATCGCTAAATTTGACCTTCCACTTCTTTACCCCATTAGCGTGATTAAAATGAGTATAGCCTGCACGGGAAAAATTAATTATATAAAAGACCATTATTAAATTTATTTCTGGTACTGTAAGTGGTAGCTTCACACAATTTCGTCGATTCATCCTAAGCTTTTCGTAGATATACTATAATACTATAGATACTTTAGTTGTCCCAGTACATTAGGATTTGGCTGATTTGACATTGGTTAATTCGAAAAATTGTATAATTATAAACCACCATGACTCCCCATGAAATGTGTATTTACGCCAATGGCAAAAAATTACATTTAATTCGAATTTCAGCAGGAAATATTTGAATAATTCCAAGCCTATCCATTGTTAATTTTTTCAAGTTTGTACTCGTTTCAAACCCAATTTAACGATCTTTATCAAAACACCCCATATACCGAGAATGTCACATAAAGTTGAGTTACCCTATTAACACATAGTAAATGAGTAATGTGGGGAATTGATGCACCGGCGGCGACGGGTTGCCTAATAAAGGAGATGTGTTGTCTCGGCTTTCATCAATTCTGATTTAAATCTGCGATTTACGTAGTTAGTTTTTCTAAGTTTTTATATTTTGTGTTTGAATTTTTCTTGTTTTTTTAATGTATTTATTTATTGTGTATGTGTGTTTTATAAAATTATAAAATTGTGTGATTATGCGTAGCATATTTTTAGGATATTGATTTATTTCGTACCAGCTGCTTAGATACTCATGAAAATGGTTAGTTCGAATTTTTTGTAGATAAACCTTGGACTTCAAATTATAAAAGTTTTATGTATTTATTAAGATGGGGTGGAAGGAGACGCGAATTAGGGTCCATTTTTTTTTCTGGTTTTATGATATAAAATATGTTTTGGACAAAATAAATAAAGTATTTCTTCGGGCGATACGTTTAGTTTGATTACATAAACGGTAATCTCAACCATTCTTGAATATTTGAATATGAATATGAATATTGATCAGAAAGGGTTTCTCTTAATTCAAAACGTATTTGGTCAAATACCACCATGCTCATGATTAGGGGTCAGGATTTTGATTACATGTCATATTTTTATTGGTTCATCACATACAACGCTCATAAGTACATAAACTATGTTCATGATCACTTGGTTGTAGAAATATAAATTTTATAGGTCATTTTGTGGTCATTTTTTACCATTCTGGGAATTTAAGTCATAATTCTGGGTTGGCGTTCTTTTAGAGGCATGTTTAGTCATTTTAGTGTCTACAGATTTTTTTAGTTATTTTAATGAATACACGTTGAATAAGTATATTTTTTAATACAATTGATGTTTTATAAATGAATACATTTTATTCAACCCACAGTTGTCGGAATGAGAAGATAATGTAGGCCATGAACTTTGTGTCTTCTTTACTTGTTTGTTTGTAAAATACACATTCCTGGTGAGACTGCCATTAAGCTAGAGAGGGTTGCGTTGGGAGGGAGTAGCTATTACTTCTGAAGCAGATAAATGTAAACCAATATTTATGCTGGAGAGGGTTGCGTTGGGAAGGAGTAGCTATACTTCTGAAGCAGATAAATGTAAACCAATATTTAAGTTGGAGAGGGTTGCGTTCGTACTTCTGAAACAGATATTTGTAAACCAATATTATATTTAATGGAAGCAAGATTTTAGTTGTTCAAGACTTTTCATTGATAATGTATATTTTATTTTACATTTGTAAAGCGCGTGTTTGATTTAGAGTGTATGCATTTATTACGACTCTTTATTCATATTTTTAGGTCTTTTTTTAAAATTTGAAGTAACTTTTTAAGAATTTTTAGGTCATTTTATAGGTCAATTTTTGATGATTTTTAGGTCATCCCCAATATTCAATAACTGTTGAAATCATCCCATGTCTAGAATTAAGATAAACGTATCTACTGAAGCATATTTGGTTAATTTTAGCCCAAAAAGTTTTTTGTTATAAAAACTGAAAAAATACGTACTTTAATACGGATTTCTTTCCGTCCTACCTTAAGTGTGCGAATCTACCTTGAGTGAGTATGTAATTCATGTGCTAATATAGCCCTACGGTTAGAAAATGACGTCAACTATTCCAAATGAATACGACACCTGAATGGCACAGAGATTTTACAGGGGCGCGCTTGAAAAGCAATCTAAGACAGGCATCATTCGATTTTTTTTATCTTTTTTTTACTAAGCTTGTCAAATACAGACGACAAGATTTATTTTCCCCTCGAACATGTCTTTATCAGGTCGGTGGTTTCTAAGAGTTATTTTGGCAGGTTTTGATAAGTAAAACCCTTACATACGAATATATGTGAAAAATGTGAGTTTTGAAAAAAGTGCGTGGTTTTTGACGTTGACTGAAAAATAAATGGATATTATGAAAATGTATTCAAGGATAGAAGCTATTATTTTTATTTTTATCCCAAAATTATAATAAGAGTGCGCCATGTTTTTCTACTGACTGTCCACCAGATGTACCCGTATATGTACACTAATAGAGCCTGGATGAATAGGGTGGGATTTTAGATGAAGGTTACCCGCATTTAACGTGAAGGAAGAATGCTATTACAACATCTCAGCCAGTGGCGTGTCTGCCGAATTCGATTCCTGGAGTGGCCGGGTGGGGGGTTTCTGGATGTTATGTCTGTTCTAGATTTAAGTTAATTTATAAGTCGTGTACTAATATAACCGATCAATCGGTTCAGAAATGCACGTTAAATACCTTCAAATAAAAAACAATTACTCTAGTAGGATAAAATGTCCCAGAATTTGAGTTGAGGTGGAGTCGTAAACGATTTAGAGGAAAAACACCCTTCTGTGCACCCAGCCACGATTATAGCCCCGACACGGTGAGCCTGACCTTTAGACCACTTGTCCATTGATGTGGGTTTTCAAATATTAAATCTTGGCTTAAGGAATAGGGATGAATAACTTATTTAGAGGAAGTGCACCTCCATTAACAGGTAAAAGGATGGTAAAACTACGCCGGTTGAAAACCTGACCTCCCTGTCAACAACAAACTACGCACGACACGAGTCCAACAACTTAAACCACTCGGCCAACTATACACAATCGATATCGCTGCGAAAGGAGGGCGCAGCACATTAGAGTAGAAAAGATTCCCCCGACCAAATCTCCCCCAGGAGTCAGAAAGATAAACCCGACGCCCGGAAGGGATATTTGTACTGTAATTTCTCAGAGTGCACCTCTGACATCAGGATATAAAGATCTTAACTCCGGGCCTCATCAAAATGAACCAAGGGGTGGATTAGCAGCAGGTAGATCCGCGCCAAGAGTCATTTAATTAAGGCCGCTACACACGTACAGGTATACCTGTGAGGTTTGCCTGTACAGGCGAACCTGTCCTGTATAACTGAACATGTGGATGACTGTACAGTTATTTCGACCTGCACAGGCGAATGGAGCAAATAGTTAATTGCATTCGATATACCTGTGTCGGAGCAAACTGCGCAGGCGTATTGGAGCGTGTATACCGAAGTGCGCAGACCGTTCAATTCAGTTGTTGCTGCTGCCATCGCCACATCATTCACCAATTATTTAACTTTCATTCTTTCTTTATAAACTTATTGTTGTACACAATGATGGCAGAGTCTCGCGGTAGCTCTGTAGAAAATTAAATCAAAAAACTACCAGGACCGACCCAAAAAAAGAAGTGCGTATTTTAAATTGGTGGAAAAACTAAAATACATCGATCCCGCTGACGACAAAGAAAACCTTGTAAAGAAAATCAACAACAAACTGTGACCTGAAGAAGAAAAACTGTTTCGTGTGGATACACTAGCACATCCGGTATACCTGTACAAATAAACCTGTACGTGCGTAGCGGCCTTTAGAGAAAAAAGGAGGCGGGGGGGTATGGTATAGCTCAACGCGACTGCAGAAAGTTTGGAAAACATCGTTATAAAGCCGGGTTTCTCGAACTTTTTGTATTCAAGACGCATTTGAAAAATCAGAATGATTATATTAAGCCTGATTAAATTATAGGCTTATTTCTTCAAATATTACTCTAGGTTAAAATTAAAACAAACAACACGCAATTTTTTTGCATTGATTTCTGTGTTTTCTGGCAGGAGTTTTAGTTTAAGTTGAGAAATATTAATTTATAATTAAAAAAATATATTTCCAAAGCAAGAATATTAATTTTAACTTTCTCATTTAAAGAGAAAGGCCTATTGTAATCGTGAAAATTTCCGTCCTCGTGATTACGATGAATCTTTACGTGTTATCTGCTCCCGAACAAATATTTACAATATTTTCTGTCCCCATATCTGTCTGTTTGTCTATCTTTCTGTCCCTGTGCCCGGATCCAAAAGTTTCACGGATTTTGTTTGTGCCTGATATTTAGGTGTTATTTAACTATCTACCTTTGGATTATTTTTTTTATTTTCAGCATAGCACTAAAGTTAAGAGTAGTTTACTGATAAGTGATATCATCATCATGAACAGCTTCCAGCCACTGACCGGGTATGTTTGGAACACGAGTCTCTCCATCACCTCCTTTCCTCCACCACCTCTCTCCTCCACCTTGACCCAGTCCTCTCCTCTCTCCTCCACACTCTCCTTTCCTCCACCACCTCTCTCCTCCACCTTGACCCAGTCCTCTCCTCTCTCCTCCACACTCTCCTTTACTCCACCACCTCTCTCCCTCCACCTTGGCCCAGTCCTCTCCTCTCTCCTCCACACTCTCCTTTCCTCCCACCACCTCTCTCCCTCCACCTTAGCCCAGTCCTCTCTTCTTTCCTCCACACTCCTCCTTACTCCCTTCAGCCATCTGTCCCTTGCTATTCCTCTCGGCCTCCTACCTCCACCTCCATATCCAACATCCTCCTGGGCATCCTTTCCCCCTCCATTCTCCTCATATGGCCATACACCACTTTAGTCATGCCTTCTCTATCCTGTCCTTGACTGGCTCTTCCTTTACTATTCCTCTTAATCTCTCATTTCTCATGAGTGATGAGTGATTTTTTTTTAGTTAAACATTTTTCAAAAATATTTCTAACAATTTTGTTTGAAATGGATATCTAGGAAGCGTTTGACCTGACAAATAGCACTGTATACTTGTTGGGTTTTTTTCCTTACAGTTAACTAGAACATCACCATGAAGCTAAACAATTTGTTTTAAAGATATAACCTTTATCTGAAACCAGATGGTAAGCTCCACCTTAAAAAAAAAAGGAGCCTGAGCCGAATGTGTGTGTAGCCATGCGATGATTAACGTCGCTATATAAACTGAAAGTAACAGGATGAAGTGTAAGTGGAGATGAGGCTCTTTGATCTCACCTCGCCTTAAGAGCCAAGTTCCATGAGCTGAGCTGTTGTGAACAAAGCATTGTTTACGGAGTGATAACATGAAAAGGAGAATAGAAAAGGAGAGAGGGGCAGCGAGGATTTTAACTACAGAACGAGCTCCCCCCCACCTCTCCTCCCACTTCACCCCATTTCCCCATCATCACCCGGGACCAGCCAAGCTTAAAAGGTGATAGAATTCATAAAAAAGAGTGTTGAGTTTGTCTCGTGGTTGGGTTTTGCCTGAACATACTGTAGTTTTTCCGCCTCTCTTTATGGTAGATGTTTGTGCGTACTCTTAAAATATATATAAAATTAATTCTATTCCCTTTGGCTTGTACTACACCGGATCTCCGAGCGAACTTTGTGGCTACTATTGGGAAACAGTGTTGTCATTCTCATGTTTCCGTATAGTCAAGTTTCCCATAGATATAATACAAATTCAGCAACGTTGGTTCGTGGACTTTTTTTTAGTTAACTTATTATCACAGCGTCTTACTACCTGTTCAGGTAATACGAATATAACATAATCACTCTAATAGGATTGGGATGAGGAAGGAAGCATTTTAGAGGTAATCTACCCGTATTTGCGTGGAAGGAGAGTGGGAAACAATTTAGGAAAAACTACCCTCAATAGACTCGACCAGGATTCGAACCCCAATCTCCCCATCTTCAGCAGGCCAGTCTAACACGAGAGGTGACCTGGCGGTCTAGGGGTAAAGTGTCAAACTTCTGTGCTGGGGGTCCGGGGTTCAATCCTCGGTCCCGGCACAGATTTATCTGATTGCCAAACCCTTCCTTCACCTCTGACAAGACGTGTATTGATCACAACTTGTGAATGTGAGGAATGCCAGGCCTCAACCGTGGTTCGGATTCCACGTTAAACTGTAGGTCCTCCATTTCATCTCACAATCAGCCTATCATTTACACATTAGCGTAAGTGCGTATAGCCCGAACGGGTAGTAAGACGCAGTACTACTACTACTAATAATAATAATTATTATTATTATTAACAATAATATATATTATTATTATTATTATTATTATTATTGTCTAGCACGAGAGTGACTCAGACCGTTTTTTCACTGAAGCGGGATTCATTGCTGTCACCAGTAGCTACTTTATATCGGCTCACCACGTCCTGACATAACTGAAAGCGATGAGATTTTGCAACAACTAGCCGAGAGAGAGCGAAGATAAATCTTTTCTCCATAAGACCTGCAGTTCCCTCAGAGGCGATATTGGGTGTAGTATTACTGAAGTCCAATTTTTCACAGGAAGGGCCTTTTAGAAAACACAGACATATTTTTTTTGCTGTCAATATTTATAACATTTTTAATATTATTAGTGTTATTCTATAAGTATTGATAATATCCATCAAAAGTGACAGCTTCAGATCACATTAATTGACGTATGAATACGTAAAAGCTGACTTGGTAGTTTTTTCTAGAGTTCAGATAAGGTTGTTTCTATGACAATTGGACTGTGTTATTACCCGCACCGGCGGTGTGCAGTCTGCTTAGCCATCAAACGTCAATAATCTAGCTAACCAGTTAAGGGGTTCGAATCCTCATCAGGTGTGCAGGTGGTAGAGTTTCCTAAATGGTTTCCTACTCTCCCGCCACGCTAATACGAATAAAAAATACTCTAAACTCTAACTTCCTAATCTTTACTCAATAAGTTTTTTTTTAATTATGGCCCTTGTGAAGTTACTACTATTGCTAAATACAAGTAGTTCTGTGAACAGTAGACTCTGCTCCTTCCATTCAATTAAAAAAATGCTAAGTAAATCAGGTAAAGAATTATGTCTTGTCCTTATTGTAATTATTACAGTCTTAAGATTTATCTTTGTATTTCAAGTTGAAACAGCTCCTATTATTTCTCCTTGGATTTTAAGTGGATATTTCTCCTTGGTGAACAAGTTAGACAGAGAACGGGTGAATACTATATTCAATAGTGCATTATAATAATAGAAAGCCGTTGGTCGCATGGTCTAGTCCAGGGTATTCAACCTTCTTTGGTCCACGTATCTCCAGATATAATTTCTCTTCGACTTTATACCCCCTAAACTGTTGGTGCATAATTGCAAAGTATACATATTCTATGATCTACATCTAAAATAAATAAATGGAGCTCCCATATTACAGGTCTGGGTCTCTTGTTGTTAACCCTAAATCTGGCCCTGATTATTCAGTGTGTTTCATGAAATAATATATACCAGTAAACCCTTGTAAAACTTTCGCACATTCAACCTTCCCCCCCCCGTCCCCCCCCCCCCCCCAAAAAAAAGATTTAGTCTTTTGTTGGGTTGTTGAAATTAAATACTCAGCGAAGTGTATACACAAACTAGCAGAGAGAGTTTATTTTCTGTAAATGATACAAAAATATTGTTAGATTTTTCTTCTAACGTAAATTTTAAACAAACAATGTGTTATAACGTAAACTGAGTATGTTATGTCAGAAGTTGGTAAAAAATCCTATCCACTGAGACCTTTGTATTAGTTGAGAAAAAGGGATGTTGACAACAGAAATAATATATAGGATAGGATAGGTCTATTTGTATACGTACCTTCTAAAGTGTGTCCACGTACCCCGGGTTGAATAAAAATTGTATAAGATGTCAGTCTCGCAAAAGATGTAAAATAAATCATTATAAAAATATGTGTATATTACATAATTTGCTCGGCCTAGGTTCAAAGAATGTTCCTGCAAAATTTCGTTGAGATTGTTCCCCGCATTTATTTATTTTTATTTCTTTCAGTAATCACGGAGGAGACAAACAGACAACCATAGAGAGATGAAATTCCAAACGATCAAGTTAGAGGACCTTATTCCACTCGGTCAGTAATAGTGTGTCAACTTCCGTAACCTCACGCCCAAATTTATTGTGATGGATAATTGCCTGGACAAAGCCCATTAATTAGTGTCAATGTCACTAAACATCACCCCTTCCAACTTGATCATTTTCTCTACCAGCCCTCTGTTTAATTAATCACCACTCTATGAACTACAGGAAGTACAAATTATAGTTACTAGCCATCGAGATTTCTGAAACCTTAGAGACCACTACAAATTCAGGTATGATTGGTTATGTTAGTCGCCCATTATGGGTTACAAGTATCCCCAACTTCAAGCTCAAGTCAATAATTTTTAATTTTACATAGATATGTGCAACTGTATATTTTTTACTTTCCGGTAAATAATAACAATAATAATAATAGTAATCGACCGAGCAGAGTGAAGTAATTATTCAACGCCACCGTTAAGGAATTTCATCCATCTGTTTGTTCTACGATTACTTATAAATGTGTGAACCAATTTTAACAAAGTTTGGCAGGAACATTTTTTAACCTGGGCCAAACGACATATGTACAGTACAATACATGTCCTCCCTCTCCTCCCCTTCCCATCACTCTTTTGCTAGACTGACGTATTTAACCACGTGAACAATGGTTATTCTCTCTGAATATAATGTTCTTTTGAGTATAGTATTTATTTGGTTTCTATCTAACTTGATGACCAAGGAGAAATATCGAATTCAAATCCAAGGAGAAAATATAGGAGATATTTCAACCTTAAATCCAAAGAGAAATGTTAAGACTGTAGTAACGATAAGAACATTACATAATTCTTCACATGACGTAAAGTAATTTTTGACGTGAATACGTCTTTAAATTTGCTACCATACGGGGGCAATCCAAAAAACCTAATGATAACAAAATCGGGGGATACAGTTTGGTGTTGTAGTTTCGAATCTTTCCTCTACATCCAAAATTAAATTATACCACTGGATAGCTAAAGGATCAAAGAATTCATTACAATAAGCGAGAACAGTGACGCATCGCGCGCGGTGGAACGGGAAGCGCCGCCATTTTGGGGTTATTTTGCTGCGTATCGAGATTTGCAATTAGTATAACTTTTTGTTTGTTTAAGTTTTAATCGTCAGCTGTCATCAAAATCTATCGATTGTATATAAAACATTAGTTTAAAGTAGTGACAGTTAATATAATAAGGTGTTAGAATAAAAATATATTATCAAGATTTAACGTTTACCAGAAATCTCGATGTATCTTGTATGCCATTTGTGTCGTACTTTTCGTATCACAGACCTATATTTAATAAAATTATATTGTAACACAATAATTATTTGTTTCCTTGCTTTTATCCTAAATACATAAATAAAAATATTTTATTAAAAAAATATAACCCGTTACATAAACGTATTCACGTACAACACACGGCCGTGTCCATGACACAGCCACACCCCATTTTTTTTTTAATGGAAGGAGTGAGGTCTACTGTCTACATAGCTACTAGTATTATATAATTGGTGATATGATTGTAAAATTAACTTTTCCAGCCAGTATTATTTATATGAAATGTTCACAGATATATCTCTTGTACAGTACGATTTAGATACAAAGGCATTTTTTCGACAGTTATAAATGTTACTAAAACCATTTTCATATATTTATACGTCCGGTCAGATTATCTGTAACTCTAGTTTTCCATGTTTACTAGTGGATCGTTGCAGCGATGGCTGCAGATTATTACACTAAAAGGTATTCGAAAGATTTTATTGGGAGAAGATCTATTATTATTATAATAAGCCCTCACTCGACTTTCTAGTTAAAAGTTTAGTAATCAAAGGCTATCGACTTTACATAGATATTTAGGTTTCAGTGTTTAATTTGAATCAAAAAATATATTTTCCCCTTTCACGCCACGGTGAGAACTTTAAAATTACCCCTCTCCCAGCTCTTTATCTAGTTGTTGCACAAAGCCACTTAGTATGAATTGAACTGCTGTTATTTTTAACCAAAGAGAAATATTGTATACACCGATATAAAAGTATACACAAATCATGGTTTCCATGGTGATGTACACAAATAAAGATTGTACAGATGAGCCACTACCCACACAGAAGGAAAAGATGTGAAATTCTCTATGAAAATTGGGTTTTAGTTTTAGGCCACTATTTTTACCGGCATCCTGGACCTCTATTCTTTAAAATGAGTGTTAGTTTGTCAAAATATGTTTAGCCATTTACTAGTAAATTCTATTACTGGAAACGGGCTTATCAAACTATGTGTAAGATATAGTAGAGAGAGTGTTCGAGTGTGCGATTGTGTAAGTGTGTGGGTGAGTGTGAAAATGAAAATTAGAGTGTGAGTGTAAAAGATTGAGAATGAGCAATTGAAAGAGATCGAGTGAGTGTGAGCGAGTGATAGTGTGAGTATGTGTATGTGTTAGAGAAATAAATACTGGGAAAAGAGAGAAAGATTTTTTGTGGTGTGAGAGAAAGTAAGAGATTGTGTGAGAGAGAAAAATAAAATCTATGAGGAATAATGCGTGATAAAGGGTGTGAGAGAGAGAGTGTGTGTATGTGTGAGAGAGAGAGAGAGAGAGAGAAAGGAAGAGTGTAAAATTTGGGAGAGATATTGTGTGAAAGAAAGAGAAAATGTGAGGGCGTGTGAGAGAGAGTTTGAGAAAGAAGTTAGAAAGGTAGAGATTAGTTTAGAAAGAGAAAATTAGAGTGAGACGGAGTTTAAGAAAGAGTTAAAAAAGATAAATTGAGAGTGTGAGTTTAGGAGAGAGAGTTTGAGATATAGAGAGTGAGAGTGTGATAGAAAGCGTGAGATTAAGATAGAGTGAGAGTGATTTAAAGAGTTTGAGATAGAGGGCGTTTGAGAAAGAACGTCAGAGAGAAAAAGAGCGAGCATTTGTGAAAGAGTGTTCAAGAGATATAACGTTCGAGAGAGAGAACGTTTGAGAGTTTGAGCGAGCTTTTGAGAGAGGGAGAGGGCAAGCGTTAGATATAGAGAGAGGGAGAGGGCAAGCGTTAGATAGAGAGAGAGCGTTTGAGAGAGATAGCGTTTGAGAGAGATAGCGTTTGAGAGAGATAGCATTTGAGAAAGAGAGAGATTGTGTTTGAGAGAGAGAGTATGAAAAAGAGAGAATAATGAGGAAAATGTGAGAGAAATTGTGTTATAAAGAGTGTATGTGAGGGTAGAAGTGTGTATGAGAGAAAGAATGGGAGAAGATTATATGAGAGAGAATTTTTTATAAAGTGTTTGTGTGTGTGTGTGTGTGTGTGTTTGTGTGTGTGTGTGTGTGTGTGTGTGTGTAAGGGGAGTGAGTGGGAGAGAGTGTGTGAGAGACAGAAAGAATGTCATAGAGAGAGAGATAATGTGAAAATATAGATGTGGTACACAAAATATTGCGGTACTTTGAAATATCATTTCCTCAAAATTAAGTATCAAAGTATCAACATAGAAACATAACTGAACTAACTGTATTTGTAAGAATATGAAAAGATACATAGGTTACACAAAATATTACTTTTAAATATTATATCTTCAAAATTAAGCGGTAAAATGATAACGTAGCTTAACTTATGTATTTGTATTGTGTTACTATTCACTAACATGAACATCAAAACCCATTATTTGAATAAAATTAACAATCAAAACTCATTGTTCGAAAAAAATTAACACCAAAACTCATAGTTAGATAATTAAAATGGCTATTTTTAAACATTATTCAAGATCATTTTATTGTTTTTGAGTTTATAATGCATACCTAGACATATTCAAACATCATTTTATCATGCGCGAAACAAAACGTAGACAATATTTTCACGAACTTAACAACCTAACCTTTTTAATTTTCAAATTATGCTCAATATTATTGATTTAAATGCGAATTAACGATAGCAAAATTCCAATAAAAAATAAATTATTCCCCAATTTAGGCATCACAATTTAACTGTGTTATAACCAACAAATAAAGATTGAGTTATTATTTTTTTAGCCAAAAAGATATATTTTATTTAGAGATTTACAGCCATGCAGCAAATAACGGCTCCCATGGTGATTAAACAAATAATGAAAAACTGAAAATTCTCTGTTAAAATCGGGTTTTCGTGGAAAACTACTATTTTTCCCAACATCCTGGACGCCCAATTGTTAAAATGAGTGGTCGTTTGTCAAAATCTGTTCAGTCATAATTTCTATTACCGAAAACGAGCTTACCAAATGATATATAAGAAGATTATCAATACCTATAAAATATCACTAAAATTAGAATAAAATGTTATCAATGTTGACCGCAAAAAGCATGTTTGTATTTTTTAAATAGACATATTTTAACATATTTAGTTTGAGATATATTAAGATTTCATTTTGGAAAGTAAGATTTTCTCATTTTATTTTTGGTGGAATGAATAGCTAGAAACTGTATGAAAAATTCCAAGCATTCTGTTGTTTCTAGAATTACCTTGTGTAGCCTAATATACTTTTTTTTTCTAGAATCATATTTTATAAACTAAGTCTTCTTATATTTATAAATATATATATTTGGACTTAAGAGAGTCAGTAAAGAATCCATAAAGCTATTGTCGAAACAAGAAAGAAACTCTTGAAATTTTGCCTGCAGTTTTTTACCTAGACATTCAACTAAAAGGAAAATAATAAAATTGTATATATAGATATAAATCCTGTCAGCCCTGATAATAGCATGCAGCCACACAAGCATGCCATTAACATGACCTCGATGAACGTAATGCCGTGTGGTTACTGCAACACATTGATCAAGCATCCATTATTATTTTCACTTGTGTACGCTCTGCTCTGATAAAATCTACACAACTTAAAAACTGTACAAGTATATCCATAAGTAAGAACAACACGGCCACGTCATTGATAATATGAAGAAGGATAAGGAACTGTCTAATTAGCATTAAATAAGACAATCTCTCGAGTGCTAGACTAACATTATTTGATCGGAGCAATGTGTACTGCCTAAATCGATAACGCTATCCAATACTTGAGTCCCTGTCACAAGAACTATCACGCAAACGGGATGTTTTACAACCTAACACAAGCACAGCGATCATTTATCAGGAATTTGGAAGATTTTTTGAGAAAATGTTCGTCTATCACGACTTACAAACCAAATTGTAAAAAAAAAGATAGTATTGTGAGGAAAATATATATTTTTTATTTTGTTTGAAACTGTGGGCACGCCTTTCCACGGAGTAAATTTTTTTTGTTTTCTGTTTATTTTAGCACTACGTCCTACTTACCCTTCGGATTGTACGCATATGTATTGTTTACGCTAGTGTGCTAGGGATGAGGAAGGTTGAATTTATATAAAGTGAGCCTGCATTTGTGTGGAGAGAGGAACCACCCTTAGAACCCCCGACCGGGATTCGAACCCCAATCTCTCCATCCTCAGCAGTACAGTCTATTGCGAGAGTTACGCCTTAGAACATTTGACCACCGAAATGGGTGTGTGAAAGTTATAGTAAATACATATATCTATATATAATAAAAATCCCTATTACAAATAAATAGCTTAAAATACTAAACTCACCAAGAAAGTTTGTAAAAACAAAGCCTCACCCTTCTTAACATCGCACGGAAGGAAATGTTACGCAACGCTAGTTAATATTAATTAGTATAAGCTTGCTTTGGATCGATATTACGTCTCTCTTGTTCTTTCGAGCCCTTTCAAATTTCTGATGTTTTATCTTTCTTTAATCCTCTACGCCTATTTTTTACTATGATCCGTGTAATTTGGTTAAAGTTCTTCATAGTTTTTATTTTATTCTTATATTCCTTTATATTTTATGTCTATCCTCTCTAGAATGCATTCTTGTAATTTTCATGATATTACGACCGACCGATGAATTTATTTATTTTATCTGAAGGTTATTAACACTTTATATACATAAAGTCTTTTCATATATTTTGCTTTGTGATTTGTTTTGTTTTCCGTTATATTTTCTTAAAGTATTGTGAGTGTTTTAAAATAAACTGTCTTCTCAGATTGTGTGTTTCTTTGATGTTCCACATTACTCAATTTTCTCTCCCGGAATCATCACAATTTATCTTTCTCTTGTACCTTTTATTTCTCCGTCGCTCTCTCCCTCCATTCCTTCATATGTTCAGACCCTCTCACTAGAAAGAGTTTATTACACGCATTTATATAATTATATACCCTGATTTTGGTTGGAATAACAGTAATGAAAATTCAAACATATTTATTTGCAGCCAACATTGATAACATTTTACCATATTATTTGTGTTATTTTATAGGTATTGATAACTTCTATTAAAAGTGACAGCTGCAGTTAACATGACTTGACGTATGGATATATTAAAATTGTTTTAGTATCTTCAGTAACTAACGTCTAGTGTTCTTCCTACCAAAATCATGTCACCCTGTTCACGAATAGTACAACAACGTACACAGGACCGTGACTGGGCTCCCTCTCCGGGAAATGGCGGAAGTATTTTTGTTTACTTTTCCCCGGCACTGACTCGGATCAGTTATTGAGCAGAGTCCAGAGTGGAGTCATTGGTTACGTCTTGGTATTGAGTGTTTTCGACCAAGTGGTTCTGACCAAGATGAAGCGCGAAAACGATTTTGAGTTGTATTTTCGTAAACAAAAATGGTGGTTTGGGTAGAGTATACCTAACAGCTGGTAGGTTAATTTATGTAAACCTACATGAACTGCAAATCGACGGAGAATGAACTATATAATTTTAATCTTGGTTAGATTGGTGCTTATTTTGACTAGTTTTAATATGTACACAACATTTCAAGCTAAACATATCTTCCCAAAAATAACCTTAAGAAAACATAAAGTACGTTTGTTAGAGGAAATAGAGCTAGTTCATATAATAATACTCACTTTATTTTATCCATAACTAAACGTATTTAAGTAGGTACCTACTTACTGTCATGTATTTCTCGATATTGATTACTGTCCATTTTAATTCACATACTGTATAACTTAAATTACATTGACTACGGAGTTATACTTGATTAAATCTAACATCAGGAGTGAAGCTGTTTTGAAAGTGGCGCACAAATTATCAGCTCATTGGTCGTAACTACACTGTTTAGTCTGTTTAAGGAAAGCATTACCAAACCGAGCTCTGGTATCGTCTCGATCATAAGCATTTCGTTAACATCAATATCAGGGCAAACGCGAAAACGCGCCTATTCTGAGATACTCCTAAAACTTTGTTCCATCATCCAACAAACGAGGATACAAAGTCACCAACTTCCTTCCCACCGCTCTAAATTACCATGCATTGTGAACCCACAACCTTCTTTTCAGTATTTTAAGTCTTCCTCCATCCTCTTCTTCTAACGTTAATTTTTATTTCACCCAAGTCAGATTAGCTATAATTTACAAACATTTTATCTTATCGGATTCAAATCTAGCAACAACACTTGACACACCGAGAGCTCCACAAATAGCAACAATACTTAACACACCGAGAGCTCCACAAATAGCAACAACACTTGACACACCGAGAGCTCCACAAATAGCAACAATACTTGACACACCGAGAGCTCCACAAATATCAACAACACTTGATACACCGAGAGCTCCACAAATAGCAACAACACTTGACACACCGAGAGCTCCACAAATAGCAACAACACTTGATACACCGAGAGCTCCACAAATAGCAACAACACTTGACACACCGAGAGCTCCACAAATAGCAACAACACTTGACACACCGAGAGCTCCACAAATAGCAACAACACTTGACACACCGAGAGCTCCACAAATAGCAACAACACTTGACACACCGAGAGCTCCACAAATAGCAACAACACTTGACACACCGAGAGCTCCACAAATAGCAACAATACTTGACACACCGAGAGCTCCACAAATAGCAACAACACTTAACACACCGAAAGCTCCACAAATAGCAATAACACTTGACACACCGAGAGCTCCACAAATAGCAACAACACTTGACACACCGAGAGCTCCACAAATAGCAACAACACTTGACACACCGAGAGCTCCACAAATAGCAACAACACTTAACACACCGAAAGCTCCACAAATATCAACAACACTTGATACACCGAGAGCTCCACAAATAGCAACAACACTTGACACACCGAGAGCTCCACAAATAGCAACAACACTTGACACACCGAGAGCTCAAGGTATACCGTCCTAAGAATTCCATGTGTGGATCGAAACAGTGTGTAACCGGCGTCTCCGGGCCGGGCGCAATCCGGATGTCGGACGATGTCCAGCAAGGGAGGTCCATGAAGTTTGCAGCAGCCATAACGGCACAAATTATGATCATAGGAGTTAGAGATTCTTGTGGCAGAAATTCAGCACCAAATCTTAGTTAGGTATCATAATGTGTGCTGCTATGGGTGCTGCCAACTTCACGGACCTTGTCAAGGGCACGTCACTCATGTGTGTGGGTTTGTAATCGTAGATTAAAAAGATTTTTATGGCACTAAGGATGTTTTCTAATTATTATGTTGTATATTGAGACAAATCAACACAGAACAAAAACAACACAAACACACACATCACTCATTTAACGATTTATATAAAATAATCTCACAACAGTAAATGCGGCTACCTGCTTGTGTATTTGTAGGCGCATGCGCGTATTGAGTCACTTGGTTAAGGTACATTCGCACTGGTTGTAAGAGCTGTTTTTAATAATAGTTGATCGGTTTTCCCCGCGGATTTTATGGAAAAGTGCCGACAAAGCTGAGATTATTTCTACTGGTGCAGAATGACAAAGCCCGTTCGCACTGATTTCTTGCGATTGGCTTAGAGCCCATCACGTGACTTCATTTCGGTTCTGATTTTGTTTTTCTGGGACGTGTGAATAGTCATTCGGCACATCACTTATATCTGAAGAATTGAGAGGGTGGCATTTTTCAAAAACTTATATTGATATTCGCAAGATCTAACGCATCACTTTCGTGCTATACCGGTGGGGAGACTACGAGTTTGAAACCAGGTCGGGTGTATTGAGGACATTTTTTTCCCTAGATGGCTTCCCACACTTTTTCCACGCAGATGCGGGGACATTGTATCTTACTTATCCTTATTTAAATCGCGTGAGTAATGTACGCGTACAACACGGACGGGTGCTAAGAGTCGGAGAAAAACTATATAGAGCCTATATACTTTCTAAAAATTGTAAGAATATTCTCATTTAGCTGCGGATCCTAATAGCTGCATTGTACCGTTTAATGCAACCTTTCTTTACTCCCTTGCATTACCCTAATAGCATACTCTAAAGCTAGTTTAAAAAGTAATGGCGAAAGTGCATCTACATGTTTCAACCAAATGTGTAATTATTTCTAAAGTTTCTGATAAATTACATCTGACCCGTACACTGCAGTGCGTTATCACTCCAATTCAATTAGCTCGACAAGTTTTTTGGATATAGGCCTACCAAACATAAATACAATTTCATATAATTTTTTTATTTATTTTAACTGAATCTTTAGCCTTTTTTTAAAAATGTATGTCTAATTGATGAACCGTCATGCTGTATTCCCACTTTTTTTTTTTCAAATATTTGCCGAATAGTGTTTTAAAATCACTATGTTGACCTATGTGGAAATATTTATTATTTTCTCACTAATGTAGACTTAAAAGTTCAAATTGTAGTTGAACGCAGAAGTGTTTAGATGTGTACTTTTGCATGGGTGAGCAAGAAATTATCATGTATTCATAGTCCATGAACCCCAAGCTGGAATGCGCTTGTGTAGTGAAAGCAATGTGCGGTTTTTAGGAACGGGCACACGTATCATTCTTATTCTTACTGTAATCTTATTATAGTCTAGTCGGGATGTATTCTTACTATATTATCAATAGAAAGTGTTAATAAACGCTTATATTAATACTTCCCGAAGGATTACTACCTTTATCATCCTAGGGTAACCTGGTGGTCTCGGGGTAGACTTCTGTGCTGGGGGTCCGAGGTTCAATCCTCAGTCCAGGCACAGATTTATATGATCGCCAAACCCTTCCTTCACCTCTGACGAGATGTGTATTAATCACAACTTGTGAATGTGAGGAATGCCAGGCCTTCACCGTGGTTCGGATCCCACGTTAAACTGTAGGTCTTCCATTTCATCTCACAATCACCCTACCATTACACATTACCGTAGGTGCGTATAACCCGAACGGGTAGTAAGACGCGGTGCTAATAATAATAATAATAATAATAATAATAATAATAATAATAATAATAATAATAATACTTTATCATCCTAACTTAATTAAAAAGACAAAATATATTTATAAAACCATTATGTTTTTTATTTCACGGTTGTGAAAACAAAAAATATTATAGAGCATGAAATAATAAATTAAAACGTACTATATTCAGACTTGTATCTTGTTATAGCTTGCCATCAAAATAAATAAATATGTTTTTGTAACTTTGAGGAGAAAAAAGCCGCATAAAATATTAGTTTGAATAAAACGTTTTCATCTTGTAAACAGATGCTCATAAATACAACAGAAAACAGTTTTTATGACGTTATCAAAGGAGCTTCGTTTATTCTGGTTCACCATCTTAATTTGTGAAAAGAACGCAGATTTTTTAGAAGCTCTGAATGTAAAGAATCTATATTTGACAAACAAATGCCACTTCCACAAAAAAACAGAACATACAAACGGTTATTTTTATAAGTTCGTGTTATAATAATGTAAAAACGCTTTAAGGGCATTACTACCACTCGCAACTCTAGAGCTTCGCATGGATACATGACTTCAGCTTTATTACGGTAGTGTACGTTAAGCAGCCTTGTTTTGTCGGCACAGAGGCACAGACGTAAGCTGATACTCCGTGGGTCAACTGTTTGAACTTAGGGTTTGATAATTTCGTTGGCTGGTCAGTGATGAAGCATCCGAGTAGCAAGGGCTAGGATGTGTTGATAAGCTTGCAAAAAGAGCAATACATTCAGTAGAGTTCTCTTCGAATACATTTCTGACAGGATATCCGTCAATTACGTCCGTAGTTGGTCTATCATTATGAAAAATTCAAATTTTTATGATTGCAATCGTTTGTTCTGGATTGTTCCGAAAAAATTTTTGTTTGTTCCATTTTGATAAATCCACAAATGGTGTGTTTATATTGGGATTTGGGGGGGGCAACTTCACGATAGACCCCCCCCCCCCCAATACACTTTGGAAAATTGACATTTACATGCTTGCGATAGAGTTTGTTCCGCAAAAAGTTTCGTTTGCTGTATATTTGTTCTTGCACAAATGGTACGTGAATTTGAAACTTTGTTTACTCATGAGGGGCCAACTTCATGGAAACCCCCCCCCCCCCCAAAAAAAAAACCTTTTAAAAATTCATGGTGTTTTGATTGCACTCGTTTGTTCCGGATTGTTAGACACAAATTTTTGTCTGTTCCGTTTTAAAAAGCCCACAAATAGTATGTTTACATTGGGGGGGAGAGGGGCCAACTTCATGGTAGCCCATTCCAGTTTTAATAATATCCAGGAACTTATGTTAAATTAGTATATTTTTAAATGATATCGATATTTTATAATGCATAGATACTCAAACCTATTCTTTTTAATCAAACAGTTGTAGGGATGATAAGATAATGTTGAAAATTAACTATGTATCCTAATTGTTTGTCATGTTTGTAAAATCCACATAACCGATTAGACGCTGAAATTAAACGGTGAAAAGTTGCGTTGGGATGGGAATTCTTTTAAAGTAAATTTTTGTAAATCATTATTATATTTATGAGAATGCAAGAGTTTATCTGTTAAAAGACTTTATTGCATAGCTATTTTTAGTTTCCATTTGTAAAGAACGTTTTTGATTTAGTCATGTGCATTCATTTCAATTTTTTGTTTAAATTCTTAGTTTGTTTTTTTGGCAAATTTGTAGCAATTTTTTTAGAATTTCAGGCTATTCTATAGATATTTTTAATCACTTTTTTGAAAATTTATTCTGGGTCCGCTTAGTAAATTTTGTTTTGAAAAAAATATTTTTATCGTCAAGGAATTTCTTAGTCTTCTTCGTGTCAGAGTTGGACTAGTTGACATTTTCTTCCAATCATGTCTCTTTGTGGTCAAAGATACTATTTACTACATCTTAACAGTAATAGTAGCAAACAAAAGAAAGGTGCGATGTCAATACTTTAGGGTAACCTAGTTATAAGCTCTCTTGAGGGGGTAGGAGATCTCGTGTATCTTTCGGTAATTTCACAACTGCACAAGTAGACGAAACCAATCTTTTGGAGCTTAGGAGGAAGTGAGGTCCATAAAAATACTTTTTTTACTATGAGTTTTATGGCATGCAATAAGCTGTAGACCAAGATCTCCCTAGTTTTTGTATTTCTGACTTGCTTCGCCTTTTTATTGCTTTTTTGTGAATAATGAGTGAATCAAAGGCAATATTTTTCATACTTTGACACAGAGTGTGGGACAATTCTTTACTTGGGCTCTGTGTGACCATACAGATCGCACACACAAAAGGCCATCATTACTAGTGACACTAGTTTATTTAGCATTTTTAAGAGATATAAGAACTAACAAACTAAAATATAATGCATAATAATCTGGAACAAACTAATAAAGTTATAAAACCAAAATTACAAACTTTGTTATATTTTATCTAGTTGAGGGAAGGAAATGGAGCTTAGCATAGTGATAAAAATATATTAATTTTAAAACTATCAACATGAAATAAACACATTTTTTTTAAATAAATTCAGAACAAAATAAAGATAAACATGTCAAGGAACTCAAAGAAACTAACAACAAACTTTAAATAAAAAATGTTCAAGTTTTGAAAGAATGTGAGAGAGCTACTACTAGAAAAATTTATCGAGGCTTTACAATAGGAATAAATGGAAATCTTCGCAAAAAGAAATCTAAATGAACCAAGAACGAATTATTGATTGCAAAGATAAAATATCGATTTTTAAAAGTTGTGTGTGTTCATGTGGCGAATATGGTTGCCATAAAGGTGTCAATCCACACTCCTAGTGTAAATAAATCTTGTGTTTTCCTGCCAAAACGAAATGTGCGTTTATTTTAAGGAACCATCCGGAACAAACTAAGAACAAACGATTGCAATCATAACTTTTTTTTAATGTTATTAGGGGAAAAGGACGGTGAAGCAGCTTCATGGAGGTCCAAAATAAACATATCATTTGTGAGCGTATAAAAACGGAAAAACTGATTTTTTGCGGAACAATCCGGAACTAGCGAAGAAAAAACTATTGTAATCATAAAAAAAGTTTTTAAAGGGGGAGAAGGGCGAATTCATGTATGTCAAATGTTAAAGTATGATAATTAATTTTGGGTACGTATCAAGACGTAATTTTTTTTTCAAACAATCTGAAACAAACGATCGCAACCATAATAATTTCAATTTTCAAAAGTGAGAGGGAGATATCGTAAGTTGATACTACTAATGTAAACATATCATTTGTGAGATTATCAAAACGGAACAAACTAAACATTTGTGGGACAACCCGAAACAAACGAATGCAATCGTAAATACATGGATTTTTCAAAGTGGAGGGGCTACCGTGAAGTTGGCCCCTCACGAGTAAATAAAATGTCACAAGTTCATGTTCCATTTGTGCAAGAACAAATGCGGAACAAACGAGCCTTTTTGCGATACAATTCGGAACAAACGATTGCAACCATAAAAATGTAAATTTTCCAAAATGGGGGGGCTGCCGTGAAGTTGGTCCCACCAATGTAAACATATCATTTGTGGGCCTATCAAAACAGAACAAACGAAAATTTTGCGGAACAATCCGGAACAAGCGAAGAACAAACGATTGCAATAAAAAACTTGAATTTTTAAATTGGGGGGAGGGAGGGGGGCAAACCGCGGACATATTTTTTTCACAGTTGGACCTACCCATGGTACAAATGGTGGGATTATTTACATTTGGTTAAGAAAATATTAAATATCTATCCATTCCTGTTATATTATTTTTGACGGAGATATCATTCTCATCAATAATCTAGGTATGTCATCATCACTTTCCTATACAACTCAAAATTCTTCATTTTCTATTGAATTAATCTCACAACTATCACCTTCCTCAGAACTTTGGAATTCTGAATAGGTACATTCAACATCAGAATACTTATAGCTAATACTGTTATCAATTGGGGAGGGAGGGAGTTCTTCCACACCGGACATGTACTCCGTATCACATATGTCTTCTCTGTAATAGAAAAAAATATTAGGGCCTAAATTATCTCAAAATGTATATTATTTATTCTAATAAAGAACAGGCAACTAATGATTTTGCAATAGAGATAAAGCGTATTATAAAGATAAATATGTTTTATACACCTATATAAGTTGTAATTATATATATATGAGAGAGAGAGAAAATTGAACAAGACTGATGATTACGTTGTTCATTTGTGCAAGTCATGTGACATATAATAATATTTTTTTTCAAAGTGTGCATATATTATATAAAGCTATACTTCGATAAGGACTTGAATCAGTTGGTGAATCAGGCCAAAAATATTTATTCAAAAAATTACTAGGAACTTGCAGCAATAAACTCGAGTTTACAAAAATAAAAGTTAGGTTTATTAATAATTTACCTATACAAATAATAAAAATATATAATTTTTACATATTTTTAGGTGGCTTGCCACATGAGTTCTCTTTCTATAGTTTCCCCATCCACTCTCCACGTAAATAGGGTGCATTTACTAGAAAAATGTGTTTCCTTCTCCTTGCACCATAGAATAACTCAAACCTCCAAACCTAATCACTAAATAATTCAAAGTACCTAAAAACATAGGAGAGCGATTATATATAAGTTTATAAGCTACATCTTGTTTGGATAGTAATGCTTTAGTTATTTTGATTAAATTAATTCAAATAAAAATCGTTCTTTCTCTTTCACACACATATTTTTTTATGACTCATATGTAATAAACGACATTCCTTTGTGAATAAAATAATTATTTCATTACATTATTTATTTTCAAAAAAATAATAAAAAAAATTGGTAGAAAGACTGTCGTTACAATAGTAAATAGCGGTTTTTCATTTGAATTAAATTCAGAGTGCTTACACACTTGCAAATGCAAACATCAATTACTACTATAATATCATACTTGGGCCTAAAATTACTCTCTAAGTGAGTTCGAAATATATAAATAATCAATACTATACCTTCCTATATTGTTTAGGTACCCGACAGGATATCTCACTGATTGGAACATCATTATAGACTACATCTAACTTGACCTGATTATACCCTTATAGGTGGGATTAACAGAGAAATTCTAAATATTCAAATATAATAGTTTCCAAAATGTAAGCCATATAAAAGGCTGGAAAAATTGCCAGATTAAACGTAGATTCTTGCATTCATACCATTTTTAAGGCGATAAAAAAATCTATTTCTTATCAAGCATATTTTCAAGAGGCCACTCAATTAATAATTTTACAGCTGTGGGAGAGAACGTAAGAAAATATAGGCTATACATGTGATATAATGATAGTACCATAGCCCGACACGTTAGCTCACTTGCTAGCAGGATGGTCTACAGTGCAAAAGGTTTCGGGCTCGATTTCTGGTAGGGGTGTAATATTTATTATTTGATCAATTCTCGGCCTTCTTCTGGATGTTGTATATGTCTTAGAGTTCAATAATTCTTTTTAACCGTGTAAACTTGCAGTATTCCTAAAATTAACAAATATTTGAACAATATAATCAATTTAATTGTAACCACTTGACATTTTGGGCTTGCTACTTAAAGTAAAATGCATATATATATATATATATAAATGCTTTCATAATCACCATCTATGCACACATTATATTTACCTATAGCCTATGGCTAACTAATTTGAGGCAAATCGTCCAGATGATTTAAAATGTAGATAATCACAAAATTTTAATGTTAATTAAAATGTAATTGATCAATAAAATTTATCATGCAGATAATCCCATATGAACCAATATCTAAGTCTGACAGTATAAATATTCTTACCTCTAATTAAAAATATAGATACATATTAAAACATAGATAATTTAAATGATATTAATAATTGCAGTTCTCACTAAATTGAAGATCATGAAACTATTTTTACTATATGTATATTAATGTATTCAGGGTATTTTATTATAATTAGCACCGCGTCTTACTACCCGTTCGGGTTATACGCACTTACGCTAATGTGTAATGTTAGGGTGATTGTGAAATGAAATGGAAGACCTACAGTTTAACGTGGAATCCGAACCACGGGGTAGGCCTGGCATTCCTCACATTCACAAGTTGTGTTCAGGGTAATAAGTTTTGCCAATTTAAGTTATATAAAATAATGCCTTTTTCTGCATAGATAACGACTAAACTAGTTCAAATAGCTAAGAAATTAAAACACTATAAACTGCCTAAATTACTTTATTTTTCATGAAAAAGATTATTTTTACAATGGCTGTAAAAAGTGCTTTCAAATGTTAAGTATTTACTTCATCATTCTTGATATGCGATGTGTCGAAGCCTTGGGCTATCGCTTACAGCCATTTATTGTTTATTAAATTGTATATTCTGTGTTACCTATTCTGGAAAACCCTTAATATATAAAATAAACATAAAGCCTATCTGCCCATATAATACATTATGCTCATTCTCGGTTTCAAAGATTGACGTTTTCCAGTTTGTAATGGAAGAAACCATTGTTTATTATTTTAATAATTTTATATATATATATATATATATATATTCTTTACAGTTCACAGAGATCACAAATAAAACACAAATCTTTAAATTACTACAACATGTTTCAATAATGAAATAACTCCGGCATTGATATAAAGATCAATATCACTAAAACATGAGGCTAATTATTTCAAGAGACAACTTATGAATGATCGTTCAAACAGAAATCTCGGATGGACGGCAGATTACTTGGATTTCTGTGATAATACAGCTGGAGTAGCCGCTGTGTGTTGCGCGAACTGTGGAGGCGGGCGATATCACCCGTTCTTGTAAACTAAGCTACACTTCCCTACAAAGTTTTGATCTGGCGAGCCAACTTGGAATTTCAGTGCATATTTTAATGTCATACGGAAATCAAGTTATTCAGTAAATGGTTTCATATTTAAATCTGAATATATATTTTATCTTAAGTATACACATCTATAGATCGTATGAATACTAATATTTAATATTTATAGATTAATTAGTATTAGTAAACAATTGTTGAATTGTGTTGATTTTAAGGGAACTTTAAGTATACATATATAGAGTATGCTTCTACCTACGGTAAAATCCCAGCTTTATCAAATAGGCATAGTATTAAAGATACTAAATTTAAATTTTCAAATTTTTATTTCAAAAACTGTGGCCTAAAACCTGATTTGGAAAACGTAAAAATGGAAGTTTCTTACCCTCATAGCTCGTTAGAAAAAATACATAAAAATATATTTATGGTGTGTAACATTTCACAGAAAAAAACTCTTTTGAATGTTGAAAAAAAAAATTTCTGTACATATGGCCTTAAATAAAAACACAACTAAAGACAAATTGTTTGTTGTGAAAGTTTTCAGTACCAAAAGTGACAAAAAATCACCATGGTCTAGTATATCATATGGTTTAGCGGATGGATACATTAGAGTGGATCTGGTAACTTTCGCTAGCTGTCACTTACCACAAGTCCAGTCGCGAACACACTTTATAATTATTGTTACTTTTCAGAGTAAATGAAGTGTACATTATCTGTGATTACTCAACTATTCACACACACACACACGAAAGCGATCATAATTACTCTCAAGTTTGTTTGTGTGGACATAACACCCCTTCCTCATGGGTACACAGAAATAGGGTCGTACCAACGACACACAAACTAAGTTAGATACTCCCCGGAGATACATATTCACATACAACATTTACCACTCAGAGCCGAGAGTACATGTCGTGCGCAACTTTATAGTCTTAACACGCTTCTGAAGTCGGTTCTGGGGTTTTCTAGAAATTTTAAATATATGTCTCTTTAATGTGGAAAACCGTACCTCCTTGTGAATGTCGCCCGGCCCGATCCATGATTCTGTGCGGTCCGCAGACCTTTGATTGAACCAACATTAATTGCGGCCCGATCCATGATTATGTGCGGCCCGTGGACCTTTTATTGAACCAGCATTAATTGCGGTCCAATCCATGATTATGTGCGGTTCGCGGACCTTTGATTGAACTAACATTTATTGCGGCCCGATTCGTTCTTTTAATACACGTTGTAGGAATACACATTTGAGATTACATTTAAATAATGGTCATTATTTGGTGATATCTAGCAAGTGAGGTTGGTGTAATAAATTTTACTCTTTACTCACCAAAGATCGATTCTCAAAAAACATTTAATTTGCGCACCAAATATTCGCAATGTGTGTCATCACGCAAGTGTGTTTTCGCCCATGGAAAGAAACAAACACCTGAGCGATCACAGTTACCGATACGTGAACGTGAATTTGACAAGAGATTCAAAGCCACTCACACGCTTGCAGCAAATAATAAAGTTTCAAATTTTTGGTAAAAAAACCCATAATATAACAGTTTATGTAATCTTAATAATCTTTTTGTTATAGTAAGGATTTTAAAATTGAGATTTTTTTTTTCCACTCAAGATGTTGACAGTATTGAACTTATGCAGCCCCCTCGTTATTTCCAATGTTCAATGTAACCCTGATGGTCAAACGAGTTTCACACCCCTGGTATATAACATGTGAACAGTATACCTCACTCCCTCCATTCAAAACAGTACCTAATATTAATGGACAAGTTTCGTATGTTAAACTGGCCCAATCCATTCTGATTTAGATAGGTGTCGTCTTGGATTTAGTAAAGTGCCGCACTTTTGGCTTACTAAGTCTGACATTGAAACTGACCCTAGGTCTTGTATATATGTAAACCTTTTTTTTTAATATACGCCCTAGGTACTCGAACGATTGAATATAATTTTAAATTCAAATCACGTAATATGAGCTATTAAACGGAAATTCTTATAAGTGGCCGCCATATTGAATGGGATAACCAGATATAAAAGTCATGCAGATTCGTTGTTCGGCCCAGGTTCAAAGAATGTCGTTGACAAATTTAGTTAAAAATGGTCCACGCATTTGATAGTTACCGCTGACCAAATATCCGGACAGACAGACAAAATGCTAATTGGTCAAGTTAAAAAGTACTTCACTTCACTGTGTCAGTAAGTCGTATTGTAAGATATGTGTTTGTTTTCTGCCGGACGCGAAAGGTTGAATTTAGAGGAAGTGTACCCACCCGCCTTTGAATGGACGGAGAGTGGAAAAACAGTTTTAGGAAAAACCATCACCTTCTTAGACAAGTGGTTTTCAACCTTAGTCACTTGACGTATTTATTAGTGATACACTGTAACTCTTGATGATAACTCTTTCATGATGACTGTTTTAAATGATGATGTAACTCTTTTAAAATCATTGAAGTCATATAACTTTTGCACCTTTTTTTTACATTTTATTTTTCTAGTTACTTTAACGATACATTCTGAATCACATATGTCACATGTAATTTTTCTAGTTACTTTAACAATACATTGTGAATCACAGTACAACAGTTTAGGTCTGACTTCTCCAAAAGTGAAAACTCGCGGACCGTGCATGGAGTAGAACTGACGTCCCGCCGCGTGGAGGCCAGAGAGGAAGGCGGCCGACCTGCCCTCTAGCGTCACACGCGACGAGCACACAGTTCAACCAGCGCGGGTGATATGTGGAGTGTGACGTCACACTCCACAACACAAACATAATTTAGATATAACACCTTTTTAAGTTGAGCTAATTTGAATGTAATATTCAAACAAATTGTGTACTTCTAAACAATGCCAGAACCATCTTCATAATTTATTGTTTGTAATATGTTTTATTTGTAAAATGGATTTGAGGGAGGTTGGTTGTCAGGTATTGGATGGAGGTATCTCAGGATAGGGTTGAATGGCGAGATTACATTATAGTTAACATAATATACGTCGTAATACTCACGAGTATTGATAGTTGTTTTGTTGTTTCTTCCGTCTATTTGAAACAGTTACTATAGTAGCCCATGGTTTCTTTGGTGCTGAGTGACAGCTTACAGCTGAGAGCTGACGGCTTTGAAAAGTTACCAGACCAAATTATGTATCCCTACGCCGAACCATATGATCTGCAAAAACATGTGTTTAGCAGTTGTCACTTCTGACAGTCAAAATTTAGGTATATACCAAACTGTTGACTGTCAGAAGTCAGCTGTGAACTGTCAGTCCGCACCAAAGAAGCCATGGGGCTACTGTAGCTTTCTGAATGAGGAGGGCTTATTTGTTTGTCGCATAATAATTAAAGTTTCAAGGTATTCCAATTATCCTGTTGCTTTCTATTTTTTTTTAATACAGCGCGCTTATTGAAAGATTTATGAGTAAGGTGGAGCTATTGAAATAAAATTACATTTCCAGCCAATAAATCATGTATGATTAAATGAAGGTAACGTGAAAAATTGATTAGTTTGTTTATTGTTTGTTGATTGCTACAGTGATAATTAATGTGGTGTTACAAATCAATAGTGCAATTTGTCAGTAAGAATCAAAACTCTTTTTGAATTAATTTTAGTGAAATAAAATATTTAAAGTGAATTTAACCATCAACTCTCTAAAAAATATTTTTACTCTCAAATATATGTTAGTAATGATTACTAATGATTACTTATATTTTACTAATGTTAGTTTTTTACTTTCCCTCGACTCCTCTAGAAGAGAAGTATTGCGACCATAAAAAAAATCGAACTTGATATTTTGATATATTTCAACGTTTCATGACTCCCTAAAACAGAAAAAGTGGTTTTGGCGATGTCTTTCTGTATCCTTGAGCCGGAAAAATTTTACCGACCAGGCTAAAACTTGGTAACTGGGGTTTTAATAAGGTTCTTCTGAGGGGATTTTGGAATTAGACATCCAAACCTAAAATTAAATGAAGTTTATTGAAGGATAAAAAGATTAAAACTCTATTTTCTCAAAATCACTTGTTTCAATTTTTATTAAATTGGGTATATAGACACTGTTTAGCATTATAAACAAAATTAAAACTCTTATTTTCTCATCAAAATGACTGAGGTTACTTAACATAAGAGTATATTTCCTATTTTTGATCATATCTCCGCAACTATTTGCGATAGGAAATAACTCATCATTGTAAAGTTGAGTGTGATTCACACAGAGAGGGCTGTGTGCCGACTGTGTCGTTCTGCAGGCAATCTCAAACAGGTACATTCCCATATGAGTAACCTTGTAAGACCGTTGTTTGATTCTCGCTGAGAGGGCTGTGTCGTCCTGGATTGCTTCAAATGTGTTGTTTCAAGGTCACGGTCCAACAAGATAGGCGCACAGCCCTGTCAGTGTCGACCATGTGTTGTTTCAAGGTCACGGTCCAACAAGGTAGGCGCACAGCCCTGTCAGTGTCGACCATGTGTTGTTCCAAGGTCACGGTCCAACAAGGTAGGCGCACAGCCCTGTCAGTGTGAATTGAAATCTGGTGCCCTATGGTCGACCATGTGTTGTTCCAAGGTCACGGTCCAACAAGGTAGGCACACAGCCCTGTCAGTGTGAATTGAGATCTGGCACCCTATGGTCGACCATGTGTTGTTCCAAGGTCACGGTCCAACAAGATAGGCGCACAGCCCTGTCAGTGTGAATTGAAATCCGGGTGCCCTATGGTCGACCTTGTGTTGTTCCAAGGTCACGGTCCAACAAGGTAGGCGCACAGCCCTGTCAGTGTGAATTGAGATCTGGCGCCCTATGGTCGACCATGTGTTGTTCCAAAGTCACGGTCCAACAAGATAGGCGCACAGCCCTGTCAGTGTGAATTGAAATCCGGGTGCCCTATGGTCGACCATGTGTTGTTCCAAGGTCACGGTCCAACAAGGTAGGCGCACAGCCCTGTCAGTGTGAATTGAGATCTGACGCCCTATGGTCGACCATGTGTTGTTCCAAAGTCACGGTCCAACAAGATAGGCGCACAGCCCTGTCAGTGTGAATTGAAATCCGGGTGCCCTATGGTCGACCATGTGTTGTTCCAAGGTCACGGTCCAACAAGGTAGGCGCACAGCCCTGTCAGTGTGAATTGAAATCCAGGCGCGCTAGGGTCGACCTTGTATTGTTTCTCCTAGTTCGGCTTCTTCTGGCAAATGGGAACGTTTTTTGAAATGTGAAATTTATTGTTATGCTCTTTGTTGGACAGAGATGTTCCTCTTTCCTCAATGTTTCTGTAACAGTGTATACTATCTCATTTATTAGCTTTGGTGGAGTGTTTCTGCAACAATGTATATTATTATTTTTACAAATCTTAGTAGTCTTTAGTAAATATATTTGTTTAAGATAAAAGAGATAGAAAGTATGTGCGGTGCACCTTGTCTTTTTTTATGTTTAAGCTTGTATTAAAGTATTGTACTCTAAGGCTGCACTGGGCACTTCCAAAGAGAGGCCGTGGTTGTAATACCGGGTGTGGCACGAACTTAGTCTTCCTGGAGGGACTCAGTTCTGTGGATTAAGGGAGGGATGGTGGGGGGAGGGGAGAGAAAACGCTAGTTTAAAATTCATATTTTTACCAAGACATTTTGGCCAAAATAAACAAAATAGTGCTCAGGTAGATAGATTTAGGTTCATTCTCTACAGTTATTAATATAAGCCTTTCTTGAATATATTTCACGGTAATTGTGTAATTTTAACAGAAACTCTCTTCATATCACTCTGTTCAAAAGTCACAATGCTCATGTATGTGTTCATGATTGTAATGATATATTTTCAAGAACTGCTGAGATTGCCAAATATAAAGACCCGCTTTAGTGGTCGCATGATCTAACGTAGTGGTCGGCAGCCTTAGGCGACCTAGGGCCGAATCCGGCCCGCCAACTGATTTTATCTGGCCCAAAAAATATTTAGCAAACAACAATTGAGGGGGTAGGTGCAAAAACATGATGACCCTAATTTTATGAAGGAAAAAAAAACATTATCTGTGTGTTCTGGTAGATTACCTCTTGAACTACAAATTGTTTCTATAGTCTGTCAAGACCTTGAGAATAGCTTATATGGACGAATATTGTATGTATTTTTTTATAGATAGATTTCAGGATGTCATATAAGTTTAAATAGGTAGTGAATGTATCCCATAAAAATCAATGAGGTTTATTATGTTTTAACCTCGACAAATATTTCTATTAATAAAAATAAACTAAATATTTTATATGAGAAATATTTATTTTCCAAACCATCCCAACCATTATTTTTAACCCCGTGTGACCCACGATATCAAAAAGGTTGCCGACCCTAAGTTTCAGGCGTCACTCTCGCAATAGACTGAACTATCGATGATGGGGGGGCATTGGGGTTCGATTACCGGTCGATTGTACTGAGAGTGGTTTTGACTAATTGATTTCCCACTCTTCCGCCACTCAAATGCGAATACACTTCATATAAATATAACCTCCCTAATCCCTAAAATCACTAGCGTAATTAGTACATAAGATATACATATTAGATTTGAGATGAGATGGGAAAATCACATTTAGTAATCCATACCACTATTTCACATTTCAGAGATTCGAACCTAAACTATCCAGTAACCAGCAATGTCATAATAGTTTTCCAGCTTCCTGCCTTAGGTTACGTGCCCACTATTTACTAGCTATGAGAAATTGTAAAGAATATGAATGAAATTAAATTTCAAGAATAATTTTAATATTTGATTATATGAATTCCAGGAAACCTTCAAACTCTATTCTTGTAATTCCTTGAATTTATTCTTAATACATTGAACAAGTTTATTGATGAGAGAGCAGCCATTTCCAATATCCATGTCGACTGTCCGGTCAATAGTTGAACACGCCACTGAGGGCTACAGGCAAGGATGGTGAAGCGGTTAGCACTCCTGACTATAGTTCAGCGGATCAGAGTTCGATCTTCAAAATGATGTCATGGGTGGTTCCTCATCCTTTATAAAAAGAGGATGCTCGCTTTTATGTACCGACGGTGGATTTCATTAAATGTTTTCCCACTCTCGCTTCCAGGTGAATGAGGTTTATTTTATCAATTCTAAACACATCTCCATTAGAGTAGGCCTAAATATGTGGATAACCAAGAAGGGTGGTGATATGAGCATTGGGTAAAGATATAAGATACTAAATGTGAAATTTTTAAACAGGAAGCTGTACCAGTACATAGCTTACAAATGTATTTAACCTAGGACAACACACTCAGTTCTTAGTGCCTGGATTGTAACGTAAGCTTGCCATTCAACTCCATCCAGAGACCCTTCCATCCAATCCCTAACCTGACACCAAACCTCTTTCAAATCTATTTTCGCATTATCCTTCCATCAACGTCCAGGCCTACCAAAGAGTTTTATTTATTCAGGTTTCCCAAGTAAAATGTTGTGTAAACGTCAGTCATCCCCCATACGCGCCGCATGACCACCCCACCTCAGTCTTCGCACCTTGGTTACCATGAATATGGGCATTAGAAGGAACAGATTCACAACATAACATTAGTTTAGGTCATACATGGTCCCCCAAGCTTCCGATCTGCCTCCATAACTACTTAGCCCCGACAACGGTTTCAAATAATGTATTTATGCCATTTTATCTTTACCCGCTTCAGTGGCAGAACGGTCTAAGGCATCACTCTCGTTGACAGGGGCATTGGGGTTTGGATCCCTGACAGTTCTGCTGAGAGTGTTTTTTTTTCTAGATAGTTTTTTACTCTCCTTTCACGCAAATGCGATCAGATTACCTCTAAAATGCTTACTTCTTCATATCCACCTCATTAGAGTATTTATCATGTATGGGTATAACCTAAACAGGTAGTAAGACGTGGTAAAAAAAATGAGCACAATACGAGATCTCAATTTGTTCTTTCATTGCAGAGCTTAAAATAATTGAGTGTCAGTACAGTGTTTTAAATAGATACGTATTTTCAGACGACATTCTGATGGAGTATCTGTGTAAATATTTAAAATGACACACTGACAAGGATTTGAACCCTGGCCAGTGGTCGTCCAACTTTACGTGCCGACACGTAGAGTCAGGGTTCAAATCCCCGTTTCGGTGTATTTTTTTCATGTTCACACAGAGTATCAGTTTATTCTTATCTCATAAACAAAAGAGTATAAACAATGTCAAAATAGTGTTAGTTATTGTCGAAATTGCTTATCTTTAAAAAAAGATTTCAAATAATCGTTCAGATTTGAACCGAGGTCTTGCAGGTTAGATTGGACCACATAATCCGCGCAGCCTATCAGGTACCAGAGTAAATGATGTAACTAAACCACTAAACCCAGAATACGTGCATCGAAATGTAACTACTTAAAAAAAACTGTTGTTAATCAATTTATGACCGTTCAAAAAAAAAAACGCGCTTCAATAATTCAGACGAACTTGGCCCAGTGACTAGAAGCCGACGTATGTCATCGAGTGATTGTTATTTACCGTCAGCTACGTAGTTGTAGGCAGGGAGGACATTTTCCATTAACATTTTTTTGTAGTTATTTTTGGCCCACGCTTCCACCACTTCCCTTCTCTCCCCCCTCCTTTTTTTTTGTCTGAAGCCAACATTCAATCCTTGTAGCGAGATTAAAACACGTCTCTTTATGAACTCTGATATGATCGCTCCGTCTCCAGCCTGCGGGCACCTTTTGTTACACACATGCTTTCTGAAGCTGAAATGACATTTCCTTATCCAAAACTATTGTTTTATGTTTGTGATAATTTACAGGCTATAAGTGTCATACCCTAGCATTACCTTAAGTCGATGATTTATCACATTGTCACAGGGAATATATCCGATTTCACAACAATTCTGTTTTTTATTTTAAAGACGAAGTGAGACTGCCTCTGTGGTGTAGTGGTCAGAGTTCCTGACTACAGATCTTGAAGTCACTGATTCGATCCCCAGCGCTCCTAGAATTTTTCCTTGAAGTGGTGGGTCTGGAACTGGGTTTAAACTCAGCTTCATGAGGACAAATGAGGAGCTACTTGAATAAATAAGTAGCAACTTCTGTCTAGAAAACTGAAATCAGCAGCCTATAATGATATTTGATTTTATTGCCCCGCGATTGGGCACCAATTATAATGATACCCGCCCGCGATTGGGCATCAATTATAGTGATTTCGGATTTTATCTATGATGATGATGACTATAATAATGTGGACCCGATGCCTTACGGTGAACAGTAAGTATAACGATAACGGGTTTTATGCTGATGACGACGCGTGCATGCCCTACTACGCACTTATCACACGGCTATGACGATCTGATTTTATGTAATTCGATTGAAATCAGTAAAATTTTATGTGTGTACACAATATTTTTAATTTGATTACACTTTCACTGTTATCAAATTGACATTGATACAATTCCTTTTTAATTTCCTAACTGACGCTGAGAGTCAGAGCTAGTGCTGTTCCAAATGTTGTTTTCTATGATATTACAATGTTATGTGTATTAATATATTACTGTGTGGATTCATACGCACAAGCTGCTTATATATTACCTACCCCTTGCTTCTTGGACCCCTTGTCGACATTGTTAAAACTAACTAATAAGAGAACTCCTGGCAACCTGATGTTATGAAGGCTAGCTTACTATTGGGTAAAGGAAGCCAGCATGTCACATGATTTTTCAAATACAACGGAGTTGGTCTTTTAAAGAAAGAGATTTTTAAAACGCAAGACATTGACATTACTTCTGAAAACGCGTGATTCTCCATGGATGAAGTATTAAAAGGAAACTTTATATACAGTTCTTTAAAGAAAAATACACTTCATCTATGACTTTATTAATATATGAGAGGGGTCCAAAACAGTATCATTACAAGCCGGAGGGCTCGTTGGGCTGACCACATGACACCCTCTAACCGTAAATGTTAGCATCATCATCACGACGGCCTCCCGGTCAGATAGCTCGATTGCGGGGTCACGCCATGGAAATGAAAGACGAATTGAATCCAAGTCTCTTATATATCAGTAGGTAGACAGACGCGCTAAGCAGACGACATATTTGTTTCGAAGAAACATCAAATAAGTTAATTACTTAGATAAGATAACACAAATATGAATTTTTTAAATTAAATGATTTAAAAATATTCCATATGATTGTACATTTGGATTTAATTTTTTTAAATATTATGTCACTTAAAATCCGCGAGTGTGAAATAGTTTAATATAGTGTGTAGCTATAGATATTATTTAAAACTAATACAAATTTGGGATATGTTGTCGTCATGACTCACATCAAGAAATATCGTACGCTTCAAATTCCTTGTAACTAATTACATAATTTTGAACTTATTAATGTTAAAATGACATACTTGTAACAAAGAATTGAGTGTACTTTAAACATTATAGAGTAAAATCTTATTTTGTTAAAATAATAAGATATTAAGGAGGAAAAAATATTTCTCGGAAAACTTTATCTTCCTGTTTTCTTTAGTTTTAATTATTTCGTTTGATTATATAAGTTTAGTTTTTCGCGAATTTAAAATAATAAAAACATTTCATTTTAATCAACTTTTCCTTCTAAATAATTTTAAATATGTTGTCATTTACAGAAACATATTTTAATTGGTGTTGAAATTATGTCTTGAATACCAAATACAATTGTAAAACAATGAGGAAAAAGTGTTCAAATGAAATGTTGTCTATTAATTTTATCACGGACATTTTGTTAAACTTATTTTATTAATGCTAGCACTCTTTTTAAAGACATTAATTTAAGTGGATCCATTATATATTTTTTCTGCCACGACATAGTATCTGTCCGGTCTAGACCCATTAGGTTAATTGTGTAGGAATAATAAAGATATAATTTAGAAGAATGTACTCGCATTTGTTTGAGAGGTAAGTGGGAAACCATTTTGAAAAAACTAACCTCAGTATCGTAACCTTCCCACCACCAACAAATCAAACTATAAGAGCCTGACAATTTAAGGGTGGACGGTGAAAAAGGGGAAGTCCACTGAAATTGAGTTAGCGCTTCCATCTGTTAGACAATCATAAGATATTTTTAATACACTTTATATTATGGTTAAAATGATGGCTATGGTTAAACTAATTTAAAATAAAACCGTATTTTCTGTGGTCCTTATGTGGTTTGATAAATTTGTTGATCTGAAAAATGTGTACATTGTGACTTTTTCCTTCTCCCCCACTGCTCTTAATTTGTTCTCCGTGTGCACCGATGCTGTTATTTGGGGTATATTAGAACCTGGGACTGCACTTAGTGAGCTCCGAAGCACTAACACACAAGAAGAATGGATACCTCTCAAGTAATATTTTTAACTAGAACCCCTCAGAAGTAGTTTAAACCCTGTGACGTTCATTACCACAAAGGAGCCTTTTATATATCCCTGTACGAGTTTCCACTGAAATCTTTGTTCGCCCTGTATTTCGACTTGATCCACAATCAGCGTTCGGATTTCAGAAACCACATAGCGACGTGTGTTTGCTTAATTTGATATCATATCTATGTATTGAATCAAAGCTCCTTTGGCTCGTAGAGTTAATTAACAATTATATTAAGACAGGCGTACCTAAGAGAATCCCCATGTATTTATAGATCGAGTTTGATCACAAACAATGCTTCCAATCGATATAAATTCCGAGGTAAATATTATAGAACTTATTTTATATCCTATTCATAAAAACAAATTTAATTTATTGCGTGTATGAGACAAGTTTTTAATTAATTTAAAATATTTAACTACATAAATTTTTAGTTTATCAATACACAATATTTCAGAGGTAGGTTCATAAAATATATCCACAATCCTGGATCCGCGCTTCTCCAACCATACGGGCTATTCGCATATTTACACTAATAGGACAGGGATGATGAAGGTAATGTTGAGAAGAAATGTACCCATATTTGCGTGTAGAGGGATGAAAGCAACTTATAAGAATCTTATAGACCTCAGTATACCCAGTCGAGATTCGAACACCAAACTCCACATGACCTGCAAAACAAAACAATCATAGACTTAAAGCCTTTGCCCTCATGCCCAACGATGCAGTTCCTATACTGATGACTTCCATTATATAATATTATTCTTTACATGTGGATATATTCCAATGACAGTCAATTGTGATACAAATCTCACTTCTTAGACCACTTGTAACCACTGCAACTCTGCAAGTAATCTTAATTAATTATTATTCTTAAGACCACAACCCGGAAGTTGTTTCGATGGTATTTCTATCCATCCGATGCTGGGCATACATGCACTCTGTCCTTCAGCTGGTTAGTGCCGCCTGCACCATCTGGCCTAGATCCTATGTACTAAGGGAGTTAAGAAAGTTTAATGTGTATCAGTTGGTTCAAAAAGTGAATGTTAAATATCTCAAATAAAAAACGTATGTTTGTTTCTTTTGTACATTTCAGATACAATACTACTCGTGGTACAAAGTATTGTGGACTTAGTGGACTTATCTTGTCAATCTTGTACTCCTTACCTCTTACACGTAATACTAATTTTATTCTTATAGTTCTATCTGTGAACAAATTGGTACATTCGCCCGTGGCAAGCTGATCACGCAAAGTGTGTGCCTGCGATCCTTTCGGATGTAAATGTTCAAACCTCTTCAAGATGATGTATTAAGGTAGAGGTATAAGGAAAGATAGTTAAGGGCAGTGTGTTTGCTGTTTTTATAGCAAAACTTTTTTTTTTTACAAAATAAATAAATTATTGTTGCTCCAGTTTAATTTTCTTAAAATGGTGGCCTCAACATTTCTTGAATATCTGTCAAGGGTGTCCTGGAATTTAATGACAACTTTTTCTCTTCATTTAAAAAATGTGTCATATAATGTCTCTATGTTCATGATACTCGTACATATTCAAGAACTATTGATGTCACAATGTGAAGAAAATTAAATTCTATGTTTGTACTGAAGCAATATTTTATTTATTTTGGCAAAAAATTAATGTTTTGCTATAAAAAGAGCAAAAACATCGGCCTTTTCTTAGATTACCTACAGCCCCACCTTAGTTATCATATCTTAGTTAACATTTAACAGATGCATTCTCCTTCTATGAAACCTCTGTGGTTAAAGTCCCTATTTGACTCCCATACCTACATTATCGTATAATAAAATAGGGGGAAATGGGAGGAACCCCCAACTAGGGGGTAGTGTGCGCCTACCTTTACTGCCTGTACCATTAACTTCCTTGAAACCTTTCTCCATTACCTTTATTCGAACACATATCTATTCTCCTTCATCTCTTACTCTTATCTCATACTACCCTCTCACTTCCCAATTGCATTAGAAATAATTGGTATAGGTTTACGCAAATTGGATCGCTTCCACTTATTTCTATATCCTCTATCTTCCCGTTCGGGTTATACGCTTATGTGCTAATTACGCTAATGGTTTTAGGGATGAAGAAAGTTAAATTTAGAGGAAGTGTACCCCTATTTATGGAAGAAAAGTGGAAAACCACCTTCGGTACACCCGACCGAGATTCGAACCTCGATCTCCACGTCGTCAGCAGTTCTCATTTATTGGGTTTATACTACATTACTCTATCTTATGTATAGATATGTTCGGTATATTACTTTATCCTATATATTTGCAATCACAGTATATTAGAGTGTTATATACCAGGACGTATAGTGTATATATATATATATATAAGTTATACACTATAATTATATAGGTGTATATATAAACCTATATAATTACAAATATATATAAATATAAAGGAATATATATAAATTAGTACGGAGTAAGAGAGACAGAAAGCTCAGAGAGAGAGAGAGAGAACAAACAAAATACACATATATTTATAAAAGTATGTTTCAAATTGTATACATAATATATAAATAAAGATACATACTGAAGGATATATACATAGTATATATAATTTTCTCCATCCCTGGATATATATATTTATTTATCTTATATAAATATATATATGCTTTCATTTTTTTATCCTTCAATAAATCTCTTTATTTTACGTATATGGTTATGAATAGAGATATATACATATATTGCTCTTTCTCTCTAACTATATATTAATTTCTTTATAGCCATATTTATGTGTAACTAGCTATGTATGTTTCTATCCATCTCTCTCCACCGTTCCAAACTATCCTTCTATCTTCCTTTGCTTCCCATTCGGAGCGCGAGTGTTCCTGTGACGTAACGCGATTAAGAAACATGTCTGCGACAAGTTTATTAGAGGGCATTTCAGACACCTGCCACTTGCAAATTGTGCAAGGTTTTGATAAAACCCCTACCCCTAATGGAGGGGGAGTAAGTAGTCATTCCGAACTTACTTAGGTTGAGACGCGAATAGAGATTAAAAAATACAAAAACACTTTCATTTGCAAATCATAATACGTCTGAAAGTTTGAGAACACCTCAATGACATTTCAGTTAAAACAGAATAACCTTTTAACCAAGGGCGTGAAAATATATTTATTCTAAAGGGGGTCCACTTGAAAATGGATTTAATAAAATTTCAATATGATTTTTATATAAATATATATTTTGGAGATAGGGTTGGAGTCTGTTTGTTTGTTAGTTAGTTAGTTAGTTAGTTTGTTTGTTTGTTTGTATGGAAGAGTGGGTGGGTTGTGTACAAGACTAAGCGTGAGTATACATAATCATAATCATCATCAACGTAAACAACTTTATCAACTGAAGTTTTGTGTGTTTGTACGCTGAATAATATTCTACAGGCCTGTTTCACAAACATCATATTGATTCTTCAATCACCGGATTGCCAATCAGCTCTATCCCAGATCAAGAAAAGTTTTGGTTGCAACAAAATTAATTCAGGATCAAAATTTCCGATCATTTGACCATATATATGACTATATAAGCAAGTAAAACAAATCTGGTTTATACTGTAAAAATTACTATATTTGTAAAATATGATAGTGTAATTACATAAACGTATACATAAGGTCAGCTATGTATTTGTTAGCTGATATTTATACATCACTTTCAATATATTTTAAATTCAGGGATGTTTCCTAGGAAAAATGTTTTAAACAATTTTGTGTTTATATTAATAAATATACACCTTAACGTGTAGGCTATTCAGTCTAAACCACATCTCAAACTATTGTATCGCTCTTTGATGAAAGAAAAGTTAATTTCTTTCCTATAACTGTTTTGGATCTTAAACTATTCTCTATAACTTCATTGTATAGTTGAAAAAGTTCGCCTGAAGACGCCAAAAATGACACCACTAAACTTAAAAATAAGTCACACTTAAAATAAATATACAAAACACAACCATTTTACTTATAATAATCTCTTAAATAAGTGTGTAGAATTAATTCAGCTATTAAAATATAAAGGTTAAATCTCCCATCAACACACAGGGATGATGCACGAAATATATTTGGGAGGGGTGGGGGAATGAACCACTGTTTTTACTAACTGTAAGCATTTCGAAATTAGAAAAATTCCCAAGTAGCAAAGGAGAGTACAAAAAGGGCAATGTTGAAAACGGGGAGTGTGGGGGGGTAGGAGGAGGCTCCAATTTTTATTTTTATTTGGGGTTATAATCAAGCGTTGAACCGAGCTTTTAGGCAACTGTATTTTTAATTTTATTTATTTATTTGAAAGGCCATAGCCAGCCAATAATTTCAGAGGAGGGGTTTGGTGGGCACATCCCCCTATTTCCGAAATCTATAAATAATTCTAATTAATAAACAGTTCTAGAAGCTATCTGAAATGTTTTATATGGCAACATTATCCCTTAACTGCTGAAGGCTAGGAAAAATTCTAGATATTAAAAAACTATAGAAGCTATCTGAAGGTTTTTTATGGCAACATTACCCCCTAACTACTGAAGGTTAGGAAATTTCTAAATATTAAACACCTCTAGAAACTCTCTGAAGTGCTTTTTATGGTAACACAGCCCCCTAATTTGTATTTGTGTCTTAATTTTGATATTGTTTGAACCATAAATAAATCCATTTTGTTCATAAAATTTCGGGGGTGGTTTGAGCCTCCAACCCCCCCTCCCCCTGGCAACAGCCTTGTTTATTTGTTCATACTGGATTTTTAGAGCTACAAGGCTTTTTCAGTGCAACTTGAATTATTATTTATTTCAGTTTACTTGCATCTGAGATAAATATCCAGAGCTTAAATATATTTATTTAGATTTGCAGATATTGTTCAAATCGTGTATTTTAGATTAAAACATTTAACTGACTGTATTACAGCCTTTCCATCATTTGGTAGTTTATGACCACAACTTTTCTTTCTGCGGCCATCGCGACACTTTGATAACTTAAAAGGGTTCAAATCCTAGTTTTTAAGTTTTTTCACTGTGTATTACTACCCGCCCGGATTATCTACAGTTAGCTTCACCAGTGGGATAGGTAAAATTTAGAGGAAATGTACACTTATTTGCTTGGAGAGATATTAGGATGAACTATCCCTGGTCAGAATTAAAATCCTTACTTCACCTTCACCAACAAACCAAACCAAAAGAGCGTGACATTAAACCCGCATGTCCACTAATGCTTGTTTTAATTATTATAAATTGCTTATAATAATGATTATATGCGACTAATATGTAGTAAAATAGAATCAACAAGCCCGGGGTTGGGGGATGATTTTATATTACGCTAGCAGCATTACAAGGCTGCCACAGTAAACAAGTCAGCAAGAAGCTAACAGAATGGAATAGCCAAGAGGAACCTAAGCAGTAACTAGGCTGTTTTTAGCACTTTAACAACTAACGTTTCTATTAGAATTTTGCATCTTCTTATAATCAATCATTAAAATCCTTGAAAAAGTAAATATAAAGCTAAAACCTCTATATTTTGACCCCACCCAAAACACGCTGCGACCCCCAAGTTGGAAACCGCTGCTTTATTATAACACAGTTGGAAGTAATATTTAACTAGCAAGTTCCCGGAGATGTAGAAATCGCTCGCCACATTATCAAAAAATTAGCAATTTGGCCATGTTTATTTAAAAACATTTTAAACTGTAAAATAAAGCAATAAAAAATTGAATTTATCGATATTTCTACAGTATTTTGATACCTATCTACCAATATCCTGCTTTATAACCACATGGAAGTTACCCTAAAATGTTAATACTGATACGTCAATAAACTATTCAAAACATATAGTAATTTAGTGCGTGAGGGTGAAGAGGCTTCACCTGACATTTTATTAAATAACTTATGGCAAATTTGAAATCAGCACGCTAAACAACATGGTTATACGAAATTTCATCCAAATTTAACACTAAATAACGAATTTAAAAATGAATCTCAAATTTGAAAATGTTAAAGGGTGGGGAAAAAAACTTAATTTTCTGTTTAATGTAGTCTACTTAATCAAATGAAAAATTATAAGATTTGTAACAATGTAACTCAGCCCTATTACTCCTCTTCCTTCATTGTTGCTTTAAGCATATTTAAATTGCTTTCATGAAAGCCTATTTTAATAAACAATGAAATAAGATACGTCAGTTCAACTGAAACTAGTATGGATACTTGCTAGAAAAATTAGTGTGTATTTCAGAAGTCAAACATTAACACTAACCTCAATGTCCTCATTTCATCAGTCAGAGCTTTCGATAAGAAAACAATAACATGTGTAACATTCCCTGAATTCAAAAATTAATAAAGCCCTAATTAAGGCATTGATTGTACAACATGTGATAATTTGAATAATAAAATTGTGACAGTCTAGCGGCCACGAAAGTTACAACTAAAAACACTAAACCATAAGTAAAACATTGGCTGAAAATGCTGCCACTTCAATCATTGCTGGCTGAGTGAAATTTTGCTATTGGGCAACTCAAGTTCCCTTATGATTCGTTTCCAAACCGCATTCGGCATACACTCACCGGCCGTTGTCTCTGCCTACTGACAACGGCGCTACTAGACTAATTGATTAACTAAGCTTTCTACAATTTACTAAACAAGGAATCTCCTTTAAATGTTTGACGATTTTTGAAGTTGAGATTTTTTGTATAGTAGAGATCAACAATTGGGAAATTTTAAATTTGTCTGTACAAGTCTGGTGTTAAGAACTTTCATAATAGAAAGTAATGGGGTACATAATAAGCCTAGAATTTCCCAACTCCAGACCTCGAATCTCACCAAATTCCCAACTTTCAAGCTTTTAACCAACATTGGGGAGGGGGTGACACCCCCAACCCCGGCGTGACGCCCCTGTCAACACGATGATCGGAGAATCAAACAGTTGATGGGAGAGAATTGGTGGAAGCGATCGAATCCTTGACCTCTAATCCAGTATAAAGTTTTATCTAGAAATAAAGGTATCAGCGTTCCTTCGCTGAAAATACGCAGCGTATCTTGAGTTCAGTTTAACAGTCCAATTTTCATACGAAGAACCTTATCTAGCAGCTATAAAAACAGAATAGATTTACTTTCACGTTTTCATACAGCAAGCCATGTGATATGCTGCTGTTACTTTTGATAGATAATAACAATACCTATAAAATAATACTAAAAATAATATAGTAAAATGTTATCAATGTTGGCCGCAAATATATATATATTGTATTTTCTAAAAGTTTCCTCGTATCGAAATCCTACTATAGGTAATTAATTAGGCCTACAGCTCGCACGAGGAATCGCGTAGTGGTACACTTTTCTGGATCCCTCTTTAGAAAACAGTGAGCTTAGAAAACCAGCAAAAACATTTTACTATGTTTAAAAAATACAACGAACTTGAAATATTATTTCAAAATTAAAAAAACACCTATTCCACTTATTCCAATCTCGTTGTTAACTCAATAGTGAAGATAAAACCGCGCTTCAACGAGATTTCTGTTTAAATCGTAGTCGTGTTCCTAATATCCCGGTTAATCTTGTATTAAGTGCCCCGGTTAATCGTGTATCCACTATCCCGGTTAATCGTGTGCCTATCTGATATTCCTGTTAATCATGTATCCAGTATCCTGTTAATCATATATAAAATATCCTGATTAATCAGTCGTTAAATGTACTCCTTCAACATCCTTAGGAAAATATAACAAGACCCAACCGGGATTCAAACAAGAGTCTTAAAGGTGGTCAACCAATCAGAAAATCAATACCTCATCGCTCTCGGCTACATACAAGGTCACTAGAGAATTTTCCGACACCTTAGCTCAGCAGTATGTCTTTCTACTGAACGAAGGGTCCCGGGTTCGATTTCTGGCATGGCTACAAATGTATCATGCATGGGTGAAATGTAGATTTTTCCTTTCACTGCGATGAATTAACGGCCGGGGGCTGGGTGGTGCGTCTGTTCTTGATTTAAGTTAGCTTATAAGTCGTGTTCTGATATAATCAGTCAGTTCAGAAAGTGCGCGTTATACATTTCAAATAATTGAAAAATTATAGGATCTTGTTTTTTTATCTAGAAAAAACTAAATTTGCAGTCAAATTGAATCAACCACGATCTCCCGCACAATTACTCAGCGAAGATGCGACGCTCACACGGCCGTTTCCTATTGACCTGATGACCTCCCCTCTCCCACCCCCTGATCAGTCTATACTCTGCTTTTGTCCGGATTAATGTAATTAAACTGAAACCTGTGTCTCGCTGACGTCATTGCACCAATGAGGTTCATTTAGACTCTTTTATGTTCCATTGGGCTCTATTGCCCTTTTCGCTTCTGTTTAGGGTCAGCATTCCAATGCATTAGAGCATTCAGCTCTTGTCACAGTTAGGTCACATGGTCCTGTCACAACAAGGGCCACATCACACAAAGGTCACACCATGCTATCACAAAAGGTCACATAATCCTGTTACATCATGCTACCAAACAAATGTCACATTATTTTGTCACATAGAAGTCGCATCATACTATCACACTGAAGTCACACCATTTTATAACACAAAGGTCACATCATTTTATAATATCAAGGTCACATCATCGAATCACACAAAGGCCACATACAGTCAATAAATGATTGAAGCTCGAAATTATGTTATTTTTCCCGGAAATTTAGATATTTTAAAAATACAGTATTCATCGTTTTATAACTTTCTATAAGACCTGAATTTTGTTTAAGGTGGGAGAAGTGGACGTTCAAGTTAATGTTTTTGCAGCTTTTATTTTAAAATATCTTTATGTCGGAAATGAATACAATATTGCTTCAGTAGCTATGTTTGATCTAATTTTGTATGAACAGTATCTCAACAGTTCATGAATATTTTGTTATTTGGTATAGCATCATTTGAACAGAGCCCTTTTTAAATGATAGAAAATCCCGATTAAGTTTCGCAATACCCGTGACAAATATTCAAGAAATGTTGGGATTACTAGGCCTATATATATATATATATATATAGTAGATAAAAACCTTTAACACAAATAAACTAAATATTTCTTCAGTAGTTCCGGTAATTTATATATAAATTACCGGAACTACTGAAGAAATATTTAGTTTATTTATTTATATATATATATATATATATATAAATTACTGGAACTACTGAAGAAATATTTGGTTAATTTAGGTCTACGGTTTTTATTTATTTATACATTATAAATTATAAATTCAAAAAATCTAAATAAATTTTAAACAATATTTGAATTTGTCTCAATATATTTTAAACACAATGTCTAAATATCATTCTACTGTTTGAAGAATCTTATTTAATATGAAACTAAATAAAAATAAATGGTACGGCGCACCGCACTGACTTTCTCCCGATTTTATCTTAAAGTCGACATTTTCTAAAAACTCGTAAGATTTATGAAACGAGATAATAGGTCTATACATTGATATAGAAACATTACACCAAAGATAATAAATGAAATAATATACATTGGTACTTTGTTATTTTCGCTATGGCATTAGAAACTAGAAATACAGTTACAGAAAAATTGGGAAAAGAGAAATATCTTTGTCCACCAAAGAGCATAAGAATCAAATTCATTTTCTAAGACCTGAATTAAAAAGTATCTATATTTGCTTATAGTTCAGAAATTATTGATTTAATAAAAATATATATCAAATAAAAGATTTTTATCTTTAATAGAACTACAACTTTACAATGATAAGATATTTCGTATCTCAAATAGTTTCGGAAAAATGATGAAAATTGGAAAATTTTCCCAGTGTAAATCATTTTCATGAGAAAATGAGAATCAACATCGTGTTTATAATGATAATGTCTAGATATAAAATTTAATCAAAATCGTTAGAGCTAATTTTGAGAAAATCTTTTTTTCTCTTTTTGCCCGTCAGTAAACTACCCTTAAATTTGGGGTTAGTAGATGGCGGGGCGTATGAGATCAGACGCGGATAGGTCGCTATAAATAGATCTGGCCTCTGATTGGCTGCTATAATTAGACCACCCCCCCTCCCTCCCCCCCCTCCCTCCCCACCCCTCCGCTCTGATTACAAAATCTCCACCAGTTGATTACGAAATTTCCTCCCCTACACCCCCCCTTCCCCTACAACCCCCTCCCCTACACCACCATCCCCTACAACCCCACCACACATTGAACATGTTGGTACTTGTGTGGGTCCTTTTTTTTCTTAATTATTGTTGCGTGCTAATTAATTATTCATGTCTGCTAATTGATTATTGATGTGTGCTAATTAATTATTCATGTATGGGTAGGGGGAAGGACATTGGAGAATATTTTATTTGGATGGTGAGCATACGTCTCTGCACGAACCTCTCGCTACGACTGTCCTGCGTAGACTGGAGGGGGTCGGCCGCTTACCGAGTAGTGACCACTGCGCAGAACGGTTGCGCACTTTCCCCCTCCCGCCTCCATCACCCGGTGACGTCATCGAGACCCGGTGCAGGACCGACAAGACGAGTTGCGACAAGAATTGAGGTCATTGACCCTAGCAATGGGTTTTCCTGGTGTTGCAACACAACCTTGAATTAGGTCCCCCACCCCCCCCCTATTTGGTAATGGGTTTTCCCTGATGACCGGCGCCTGTTTGGCGGGTTGACAAGACAAGTTGAGACAAGAATAGATTGGGACCTCAAAACCTCGAGGTAATTGACCCTGTTCATGTTTGCAGTTGATTACGAAATTTCCCCCGCTGATTACGAAATCTCCTGCGTTGATTACGAAATTTCCTCCCCTTAACCCCGTCTCCTACAACCCCCTCCCCCCTACAGTCCCCGGACATTTTGGTTCTTGATGATTAATTATTGTTAATTGATGATTTCTAATTAATTATTGTTAATTGATGATTAATTATTAATTATCGGGATGGACTATGGAGTTTATTTATTTATTTGGGGAACATACATCTTGTTTATTTGGATGGGAAATGTAGCTCTCCCCCAGCGACGAAGCACTCGCAATGAATGGCTTATATTGAATGACAGGGTCTGCAGGGACTTCCCTTTCACTAGCGTAGAGCGCTACCTTGAATTACGAAATCACAAGGTCGGGGAAATCCAACGCTGTGTCTTTCAAGCCCCCACCCCACCCCCTTTACCTTGTCAGTGTTTGGGGAAACCCAGGCGCGGTGTCATTCAACCCCCCACCCCACCCTTTACCTTGACTCTGCGAGTTTAAGGAAAGTACCGTTATCTAGCATTTATTTTTCAACAGCTGTCGCGTGAGGAAGTGCGCTAAGATTGATGAATGGTTACCCCCAGATACTCAATACATTTTAGCGTCCTAAATCCTTTGGCGAGATGCGTACCAGCATTTGCTCTGAGGTAGTATAGAAAATCCCCACCCGAGCGCGACCAAAAATAATTACGACAAGATTTGAACATCGAACCCCTGCGCTGTAAATAAAATCACCACACTTCACACGAGCGGGAGGGGGCCGCTATCCCCACCACAAAAAGTCTACTAAAATTGATTGTTTGGTATCGACCGTCGACATGCGTGGATGTCTGTCACAGGTTGACCAGCTTTTTCTAGCCCAGGTAGAAAGTGTACCCGCATTTGTGTCTATCACTTTGTCAGCGGACGCCATAGACCATGCGATGCATTGTAACGGTAGATTGCTACCCATGGACCTAGTCTTTTTTGACAAAAACCACTTAAACAACAAATAAATTTAATGTCCGCTGAAATAATATATTCATAAGTAATAGCAAATACAATTTTAATGCTCGAACCGATAATACACACACTAACAAATTAGCCATTTAAACCGCAAGCCAAAATTATAGGAAGTGCACACACATTTTGTAAGGAGGGAGAATGGAAAACCTCCCTAAATACGTTCGAGGAATCTATAATATTTATTAGCGTTCTAAGGGAACTTTCTGCGGGATCAAACCCCGGCCTGTTTCTAAAATGATGTGATCCGTCGCCCCATGCCAAATAACCTTGTTGTGTTTCAGCTCACGCCATGAAAAGAATACGGGATTCGGACCAGGGACTTTTGGCGCAACAAAAATAATTATCACACACGATAGAGTTTTGTCTCCTCGAGATTTTCATGCCATCTTTTATCGGAAAAGTAACTGTGAGAGCTTTAAATGAGCTGACAGCTATTTAGGACAATCATAGTGTCTCTTAAAGCTTGTCATGCTATCTCTTAGGCGGGCTGGAACTACCTGCCAGTTTGTAATATGCAAGAGTGAAATAAGTGCTGATTTGCAGGACAACAGCAAACTATATAGCTACTGAAATGTTATTTTCGACCAATGAGAAGGCGACACCTTTCATGTGGCACACATCTAGACAATCCATCATCAGAAACTATTATTAACTCTCAGAAAAGACCGCTTTTAAATTGATTGTATTTTTTTATTCTACTCAAGACAGTCAATATTTTCTTTAAAGTTACCCACCTAATAAATATTGAGAATTATTTTAAACTACTCAAAACATTTTAAATTTTGATTTTTATGGCATAATAGTAGTAGAATCTAGCTTCTAATATTTCAATGCAGCACGTTTATTTAAATATATAAATGTACTTATATTCGCCCCATACGAGCTGAACCTACTAGCTACAGACTATACTACCAGGGTTTTAGATCCACAGGTAGGTTTAACAGTCAACTGTTTCCATCATTCTATTGTTTTATTTTCTCATTATCACCTTCCCCCACAGTATTTTTGAAAAGCACCACGTCCCACTTCTTATTCAGGCTATACAAATATTTACTAACTACGCTAGTGAGCGAAAGATGAGGACGGATGAATTTAGAGGAAGTGTACTAGCATTTACGTGGATAGAGAATGTAAATCAATTTTTTTTATAAACTACCCTCAGCACACCTGACCAGGATTCGAACACCAAACTCCCTGTCATTGGCATAGGCACGAGAGTGATGTCTTAGACCATGCGACCACCATAGTAGGTAAGTATTTATTACAAATTAATCAATGAATCTTCCTAATTAAATGTGTGTATTTTATCCCTTTTCCGTGTGTGCGTGGCTATATTTTTTCGCATTTCTTTTCAAGTTTATTAAAGCTAATATATATGATTTGTGTTCAATACTTTCGGAGATTTTGTTTGGTTAAAATAGTCTTCCCCCTTAGTGCGAGCCTGACGTCTTGTACCCCGCGACCACCGGTCTATAAAATATTAGTGTAACTATGAGAGGGTGAAAAAACTTATTTGCGTGGAAGGAAAGTGGTAACCCATTTAGGGAAAAACCACCCTCAGTTCACCTGACCAAGATTCGAACATCGAACTCCCTCATCGAAGCGGGTATATATCACTATGCACTCTTTTTAGTGAGTTAACAATCTTTACGAGGCTGGCTCTTCAACCAACCCAAATATTACAAAAAATCGAAAGAAGAAGCAGAACCGCGAGTCCAGCTGGATTCGGATTTGGGAAGGTTGAATCCACATCTGTGTTTTGGGGGGGAGTAAGGAAATTTTCCAGCGTTTACGTGGAGAGAGAGCGGGAAAACATTTAGTGAGAACTACCAACAGTACACCTCGGCGGGTATTCGAATCCCTAACACAGATTCGAACCCCGATATCTTTTGCCGGTTGCTTCATGTTCTTTAGTTACCAAACACAAGAGAAGAATAAGGTGTTTCAACCGTTCTGACCCTAAAATACGTTGTGACAGAAAGGCGCCGGCAATATACACGTGTCAGCTTTGCCGGAATAAAATATTAAAGAGCGCAGAAGTGAGCCCGCATTTGTATAGAGGGAGAGTGAAAAACAACCCCCCAGGTCAAGACAGCACTCTCACAATATACTAAACTGCAGAGGGATTCGAATCCGGTCCACTGGCTACCACACGCTAATGGATTGATAATTGGGAGGTTTGAGCCCGCCTTTGCATAGAGGGAGAGTTAAAAACACCCCACATGACACCTGACAATGGCTACAAGCGTGAGATAAAAGCTGATGTCGACCAGGTGAAATGTGTAACAGCATTTGCCATGCGTTTGTTGCCCTCTAAGGGACGTCACAGGGCGAGGTGTGTACCCACATTTGCGTGTCATTGACATTCGAACCCTACAACACCGCACGTATGAGAGAGATAAATAATAAAATTATTGCTGTTCCGTAATTTTTTTCAGGGCTGAAATGTGAAAACAGTCAAAGTTATTATTTATGCTTTCTCCTGCTAGATATCACCGATGGCGTTCGAACCCGGGACTTGTGGCGTTTGTCGACCATGCAGGGAATTTAACTCAGGACCCTTCGCAAAGTGTGTGTAATAAAATAAACTTGAACCCTAGGACAGCTACAAATACAGCCCAGGGCAGTTAATGTATCACTATGAACGGTTAAACCTACATTTTCAAGCATACAGGGAATCGAAATCAGGAACCCTCGCAAAGTGTGTGTAATAAAATAAACTTGAACCCTAGGACATCTACAAATACAGTCTAGGGCAGTTAACGTATCACTATGAACGGTTAAACCTACATTTTCAAGCATACATGGAATCGAGATCAGGACCCCCTCGCAAAGTGTGTGTAAAAAATAAACTTGAACCCTAGGACAGCTACAAATACAGTCTAGGGCAGTTAATGTATCACTATGAAGGGATAAACATACATTTTCAAGCTATACAGGGAATCTAACTCTGGACCTTTGCAGAGTGTGTGTAATAAAATAAACTTGAACCCTAGGGCAGCTACAAATACAGTCCAGGGCAGTTAATGAATCACTATGAACGGTTAAACCTACATTTTCAAGCATACAGGGAATCGAAATCAAGACCCCTCGCAAAGTGTGTGTAATAAAATAAACTTGAACCCTAGGACAGCTACAAATACAGTCTAGCGCAGTTAATGTATCACTATGAACGGTTAAACCTACATTTTCAAGCATACAGGGAATCGAAATCAGGAACCCTCGCAAAGTGTGTGTAATAAAATAAACTTGAACCCTAGGACAGCTACAAATACAGTCCAGGGCAGTTAATGTATCACTATGAACGGTTAAACCTACATTTTCAAGCATACAGGGAATCGAAATCATGACCCCTCGCAAAGTGTGTGTAATAAAATAAACTTGAACCCTAGGACAGCTACAAATACAGTCTAGGGCAGTTAATGTATCACTATGAAGGGATAAACATACATTTTCAAGCTATACAGGGAATCTAACTCTGGACCTTTGCAGAGTGTGTGTAATAAAATAAACTTGAACCCTAGGGCAGCTACAAATACAGTCCAGGGCAGTTAATGTACCACTATGAACGGTTAAACCTACATTTTCAAGCATACAGGGAATCGAAATCAAGACCCCTCGCAATGTGTGTGTAATAAAATAAACTTGAACCCTAGGACAGCTACAAATACAGTCCAGGGCAGTTAATGTATCACTATGAACGGTTAAACCTACATTTTCAAGCATACAGGGAATCGAAATCAGGAACCCTCGCAAAGTGTGTGTAATAAAATAAACTTGAACCCTAGGACATCTACAAATACAGTCTAGGGCAGTTAACGTATCACTATGAACGGTTAAACCTACATTTTCAAGCATACATGGAATCGAGATCAGGACCCCCTCGCAAAGTGTGTGTAAAAAATAAACTTGAACCCTAGGACAGCTACAAATACAGTCTAGGGCAGTTAATGTATCACTATGAAGGGATAAACATACATTTTCAAACTATACAGGGAATCTAACTCTGGACCTTTGCAGAGTGTGTGTAATAAAATAAACTTGAACCCTAGGGCAGCTACAAATACAGTCCAGGGCAGTTAATGAATCACTATGAACGGTTAAACCTACATTTTCAAGCATACAGGGAATCGAAATCAAGACCCCTCGCAAAGTGTGTGTAATAAAATAAACTTGAACCCTAGGACAGCTACAAATACAGTCTAGCGCAGTTAATGTATCACTATGAACGGTTAAACCTACATTTTCAAGCATACAGGGAATCGAAATCAGGAACCCTCGCAAAGTGTGTGTAATAAAATAAACTTGAACCCTAGGACAGCTACAAATACAGTCCAGGGCAGTTAATGTATCACTATGAACGGTTAAACCTACATTTTCAAGCATACAGGGAATCGAAATCATGACCCCTCGCAAAGTGTGTGTAATAAAATAAACTTGAACCCTAGGACAGCTACAAATACAGTCTAGGGCAGTTAATGTATCACTATGAAGGGATAAACATACATTTTCAAGCTATACAGGGAATCTAACTCTGGACCTTTGCAGAGTGTGTGTAATAAAATAAACTTGAACCCTAGGACAGCTACAAATACAGTCTAGGGCAGTTAATGTATTACTATGAAAGGTTAAACCCTCATTTTCACCCCCCTATCTGGAATCGAACTAGGGTCCTTGGCTAGGCAAACAAACAAATTATCATGCGCGAAGAAACCGGCCTCGGTACACACGCACGACAGACAAGCGTGAGATAAGAGCTGATCTTGACTAGGTGAAATGTGTAACATGTTATGTCCAAAAGGTGAAAAATCAATTTTTATTCTATAATAATATTTCTGTATGTGACCAATTAATAAGTACTATGATGTATTCATAAAAAATAAACACATAGTTTTGTTGATCACAATAACCAGTCTGTAATTATAAACTTTAAACCAAATTGTTCTAATATGTTTAGCAAAATTTAAATTTTCAAAAATAAATTATTTGTAAATTACCCGAAATTATTTGGTATATGTGAAAAAAAGTATGTTATTCTTATAGATCATGAAAAAACTAATCCCTGATTTTAATTTTGAATTCAATTTTCCCGGTTAGTTAAAAAAAATTCAAACTTTCTATAAATTGTTATTGGTGATGTAAAAGAATTCCTCCGATACCAATTTTGAACCAGAGCACTCAAGCTATTTTTAAATATCCAAATTTAAAAAAAAAAGAAATCTGCAACTGTCACTTTTGACAAATCGTATTAATGATGAAAAAAATATAATAAAATAGTGTGCAATTTTTTTTCATATCTTTAGTAATGTCATTGGTGCCGAGTTAAAATTTTGTAGTAGAAATTCTTAAAACTTCTTGTAGGCCCTAAATGATTTTTAGCACAGTGTTTTAATAACCGTTCGGGTTATAACACGCTTAAGTACTATTTACGCTAACGGATTAGGAATCGGGAAGCTTGAACCCACATTTGCGTGGAAGGAAAGTGGTAACCCATTTAGAGAAAAAAAAACATCAGTTCACCCGCCAGAGATTCGAACCTCAATCTTTCCCAGTCCTCGGTAGTCTAGCTCAGCACAAATCTAGTGCGGTAGCCAACAGTACACCTCGGCAGGTATTCAAATCCCCCAATACGGACTCGAACCCCGATATCTTTCACCATGTGCTTCATGCCCTCTAATTACCAAACCCATTCTTTTCCCTAAAATACGTTGTGACAGAAAGGCGCTGGCAATATACACGTAACAGCTTTGCCGGAATAAAATATTAAAGAGCGCAGAAGTGAGCCCGCATTTGCGTAGAGGGAGAGTGACAAACTACCGCCAGGTCTAGGACAGCACTATCGCCATATACTAAGTTGCACGGAGTTCGAATCCTGGTCCACTGGCTGGCACTTTCATTGGCCAGATGATTATATTTGACATATGCTTGGTAACAACATAATTACTTTTATTTTGAAAATTACTCTAGTTATTCACAAAACCCAGTCCTTCCTAATTTAACACTATGAAAGATGCGACCAACAGTTTTTTTTCTTAGAGCTACAATCAGCTTTGGGAATAGAAAGGGAAATTTCGATGTTGCAAGCATGTTCTATCTTACAAGTCTCTAGGAGCATTGACATTCAGGTATATTTCTGTCACAAATGGTCTTGTGAATAAGCAGCTCTGACCTCTGATAAACAGTATGAAATTCCCAAGCCCTCAGTGTTTCATAATGGGCCGTTCAAATTGGAACCCCCGAATTTAGCATGTATGAACCCAGCTATCTTTTGTAATGTAAATCATGACATAACTTGAGATCCAAAGGAGTTTTTAGCATCGCTAATGACTGCTGGAACGGTAATTCCTTCCAACGTCTTTACGTTGATAAATGCATCGTCATTTGCGCAACCGAATAGTTAATACACATTAGTACTAATTATTATCATGATTTTAGAGATTTGTAAAGCTATATTTAGAGGAAGTGTAACCGCATTTGCGTGGAGAAAGAGTTGAAAACAGGCATCAGTACACTCTACTGGTATTTGAACTTCGATCTCCCTGTCATCAGTAGTCTTGTCTATCACGAGAGTAGTGCATTAGACCACACTGTCACCGAGTTTGGTGAAATCATGTTGACCAAATTAAATGATGCCGAAAAGGTTTTCCAAATATTAACTGTCTCATTTCACCTTTGTTCTAGCTAGTATTGGATTAATACTGAAAAAAATGTACAATTAAAAGGCCTGCACTTTACCTCTGTCGTTAGTGTGTTTGCCTACTAAGCAATAGGTCCTGGATTCGATTCCCAGAATGACCTGAAAATGATTCATTAGTGGGATATGGCTTTCCCCCCTTTCATAGTGATTCATTTGCGGTAGGGGAATGGGTGTTCTGTATGTTATAGATTTAAGTTAGATTGTAAGTTGTGTGCTGATATAATCAGTTGGACGAATGTTAAAATAACTTGGATATTGTTGGGTGCCACTGTCCCCAAGACAAATTTGCTGCGTGCTTGTAAAAGAATGTAGATACTCTCTCTCTCTCTCTCTCTCTCTCTCTCTGAGAAGCGACTGAGACTGGTATTTGTCTGTTAATAGAGTTTTGATTTAATCTCTGTCGAGCGTCTCGCGTCATTGGTCAAGACGTCTAAGAATTCACTTGTGAAAGGTCACTTTAAGTGATGCGTTAGCATGTCTGCCCACTGAGCCAAGTGTCCAGAGATAGATTTCTAGTATGGATGAAAATGCAGGTTTAACCTTTCATAGTGTTAAATTAGGAAGGACTGGGTTTTGTGAATAACTAGAGTAATTTTCAAAATAAAAGTAATTATGTTGTTACCAAGCATATGTCAAATATAATCATCTGGCCAATGAAAGTGCCAGCCAGTGGACCAGGATTCGAACTCCGTGCAACTTAGTATATGGCGATAGTGCTGTCCTAGACCTGGCGGTAGTTTGTCACTCTCCCTCTACGCAAATGCGGGCTCACTTCTGCGCTCTTTAATATTTTATTCCGGCAAAGCTGTTACGTGTATATTGCCAGCGCCTTTCTGTCACAACGTATTTTAGGGAAAAGAATGGGTTTGGTAATTAGAGGGCATGAAGCACATGGTGAAAGATATCGGGGTTCGAGTCCGTATTGGGGGATTTGAATACCTGCCGAGGTGTACTGTTGGCTACCGCACTAGATTTGTGCTGAGCTAGACTACCGAGGACTGGGAAAGATTGAGGTTCGAATCTCTGGCGGGTGAACTGATGTTTTTTTTTCTCTAAATGGGTTACCACTTTCCTTCCACGCAAATGTGGGTTCAAGCTTCCCGATTCCTAATCCGTTAGCGTAAATAGTACTTAAGCGTGTTATAACCCGAACGGTTATTAAAACACTGTGCTAAAAATCATTTAGGGCCTACAAGAAGTTTTAAGAATTTCTACTACAAAATTTTAACTCGGCACCAATGACATTACTAAAGATATGAAAAAAAATTGCACACTATTTTATTATATTTTTTTCATCATTAATACGATTTGTCAAAAGTGACAGTTGCAGATTTCTTTTTTTTTTAAATTTGGATATTTAAAAATAGCTTGAGTGCTCTGGTTCAAAATTGGTATCGGAGGAATTCTTTTACATCACCAATAACAATTTATAGAAAGTTTGAATTTTTTTTAACTAACCGGGAAAATTGAATTCAAAATTAAAATCAGGGATTAGTTTTTTTCATGATCTATAAGAATAACATACTTTTTTTCACATATACCAAATAATTTCGGGTAATTTACAAATAATTTATTTTTGAAAATTTAAATTTTGCTAAACATATTAGAACAATTTGGTTTAAAGTTTATAATTACAGACTGGTTATTGTGATCAACAAAACTATGTGTTTATTTTTTATGAATACATCATAGTACTTATTAATTGGTCACATACAGAAATATTATTATAGAATAAAAATTGATTTTTCACCTTTTGGACATAACATGTTACACATTTCACCTAGTCAAGATCAGCTCTTATCTCACGCTTGTCTGTCGTGCGTGTGTACCGAGGCCGGTTTCTTCGCGCATGATAATTTGTTTGTTTGCCTAGCCAAGGACCCTAGTTCGATTCCAGATAGGGGGGTGAAAATGAGGGTTTAACCTTTCATAGTAATACATTAACTGCCCTAGACTGTATTTGTAGCTGTCCTAGGGTTCAAGTTTATTTTATTACACACACTCTGCAAAGGTCCAGAGTTAGATTCCCTGTATAGCTTGAAAATGTATGTTTATCCCTTCATAGTGATACATTAACTGCCCTAGACTGTATTTGTAGCTGTCCTAGGGTTCAAGTTTATTTTATTACACACACTTTGCGAGGGGTCATGATTTCGATTCCCTGTATGCTTGAAAATGTAGGTTTAACCGTTCATAGTGATACATTAACTGCCCTGGACTGTATTTGTAGCTGTCCTAGGGTTCAAGTTTATTTTATTACACACACTTTGCGAGGGTTCCTGATTTCGATTCCCTGTATGCTTGAAAATGTAGGTTTAACCGTTCATAGTGATACATTAACTGCGCTAGACTGTATTTGTAGCGGTCCTAGGGTTCAAGTTTATTTTATTACACACACTTTGCGAGGGGTCTTGATTTCGATTCCCTGTATGCTTGAAAATGTAGGTTTAACCGTTCATAGTGATTCATTAACTGCCCTGGACTGTATTTGTAGCTGCCCTAGGGTTCAAGTTTATTTTATTACACACACTCTGCAAAGGTCCAGAGTTAGATTCCCTGTATAGCTTGAAAATGTATGTTTATCCCTTCATAGTGATACATTAACTGCCCTAGACTGTATTTGTAGCTGTCCTAGGGTTCAAGTTTATTTTTACACACACTTTGCGAGGGGTCCTGATCTCGATTCCATGTATGCTTGAAAATGTAGGTTTAACCGTTCATAGTGATACGTTAACTGCCCTAGACTGTATTTGTAGATGTCCTAGGGTTCAAGTTTATTTTATTACACACACTTTGCGAGGGTTCCTGATTTCGATTCCCTGTATGCTTGAAAATGTAGGTTTAACCGTTCATAGTGATACATTAACTGCCCTGGACTGTATTTGTAGCTGTCCTAGGGTTCAAGTTTATTTTATTACACACACATTGCGAGGGGTCTTGATTTCGATTCCCTGTATGCTTGAAAATGTAGGTTTAACCGTTCATAGTGGTACATTAACTGCCCTGGACTGTATTTGTAGCTGCCCTAGGGTTCAAGTTTATTTTATTACACACACTCTGCAAAGGTCCAGAGTTAGATTCCCTGTATAGCTTGAAAATGTATGTTTATCCCTTCATAGTGATACATTAACTGCCCTAGACTGTATTTGTAGCTGTCCTAGGGTTCAAGTTTATTTTATTACACACACTTTGCGAGGGGTCATGATTTCGATTCCCTGTATGCTTGAAAATGTAGGTTTAACCGTTCATAGTGATACATTAACTGCCCTGGACTGTATTTGTAGCTGTCCTAGGGTTCAAGTTTATTTTATTACACACACTTTGCGAGGGTTCCTGATTTCGATTCCCTGTATGCTTGAAAATGTAGGTTTAACCGTTCATAGTGATACATTAACTGCGCTAGACTGTATTTGTAGCTGTCCTAGGGTTCAAGTTTATTTTATTACACACACTTTGCGAGGGGTCTTGATTTCGATTCCCTGTATGCTTGAAAATGTAGGTTTAACCGTTCATAGTGATTCATTAACTGCCCTGGACTGTATTTGTAGCTGCCCTAGGGTTCAAGTTTATTTTATTACACACACTCTGCAAAGGTCCAGAGTTAGATTCCCTGTATAGCTTGAAAATGTATGTTTATCCCTTCATAGTGATACATTAACTGCCCTAGACTGTATTTGTAGCTGTCCTAGGGTTCAAGTTTATTTTTTACACACACTTTGCGAGGGGGTCCTGATCTCGATTCCATGTATGCTTGAAAATGTAGGTTTAACCGTTCATAGTGATACGTTAACTGCCCTAGACTGTATTTGTAGATGTCCTAGGGTTCAAGTTTATTTTATTACACACACTTTGCGAGGGTTCCTGATTTCGATTCCCTGTATGCTTGAAAATGTAGGTTTAACCGTTCATAGTGATACATTAACTGCCCTGGGCTGTATTTGTAGCTGTCCTAGGGTTCAAGTTTATTTTATTACACACACTTTGCGAAGGGTCCTGAGTTAAATTCCCTGCATGGTCGACAAACGCCACAAGTCCCGGGTTCGAACGCCATCGGTGATATCTAGCAGGAGAAAGCATAAATAATAACTTTGACTGTTTTCACATTTCAGCCCTGAAAAAAATTACGGAACAGCAATAATTTTATTATTTATCTCTCTCATACGTGCGGTGTTGTAGGGTTCGAATGTCAATGACACGCAAATGTGGGTACACACCTCGCCCTGTGACGTCCCTTAGAGGGCAACAAACGCATGGCAAATGCTGTTACACATTTCACCTGGTCGACATCAGCTTTTATCTCACGCTTGTAGCCATTGTCAGGTGTCATGTGGGGTGTTTTTAACTCTCCCTCTATGCAAAGGCGGGCTCAAACCTCCCAATTATCAATCCATTAGCGTGTGGTAGCCAGTGGACCAGGATTCGAATCCCTCTGCAGTTTAGTATATTGTGAGAGTGCTGTCTTGACCTGGGGGGTTGTTTTTCACTCTCCCTCTATACAAATGCGGGCTCACTTCTGCGCTCTTTAATATTTTATTCCGGCAAAGCTGACACGTGTATATTGCCGGCGCCTTTCTGTCACAACGTATTTTAGGGTCAGAACGGTTGAAACACCTTATTCTTCTCTTGTGTTTGGTAACTAAAGAACATGAAGCAACCGGCAAAAGATATCGGGGTTCGAATCTGTGTTAGGGATTCGAATACCCGCCGAGGTGTACTGTTGGTAGTTCTCACTAAATGTTTTCCCGCTCTCTCTCCACGTAAACGCTGGAAAATTTCCTTACTCCCCCCAAAACACAGATGTGGATTCAACCTTCCCAAATCCGAATCCAGCTGGACTCGCGGTTCTGCTTCTTCTTTCGATTTTTTGTAATATTTGGGTTGGTTGAAGAGCCAGCCTCGTAAAGATTGTTAACTCACTAAAAAGAGTGCATAGTGATATATACCCGCTTCGATGAGGGAGTTCGATGTTCGAATCTTGGTCAGGTGAACTGAGGGTGGTTTTTCCCTAAATGGGTTACCACTTTCCTTCCACGCAAATAAGTTTTTTCACCCTCTCATAGTTACACTAATATTTTATAGACCGGTGGTCGCGGGGTACAAGACGTCAGGCTCGCACTAAGGGGGAAGACTATTTTAACCAAACAAAATCTCCGAAAGTATTGAACACAAATCATATATATTAGCTTTAATAAACTTGAAAAGAAATGCGAAAAAATATAGCCACGCACACACGGAAAAGGGATAAAATACACACATTTAATTAGGAAGATTCATTGATTAATTTGTAATAAATACTTACCTACTATGGTGGTCGCATGGTCTAAGACATCACTCTCGTGCCTATGCCAATGACAGGGAGTTTGGTGTTCGAATCCTGGTCAGGTGTGCTGAGGGTAGTTTATAAAAAAAATTGATTTACATTCTCTATCCACGTAAATGCTAGTACACTTCCTCTAAATTCATCCGTCCTCATCTTTCGCTCACTAGCGTAGTTAGTAAATATTTGTATAGCCTGAATAAGAAGTGGGACGTGGTGCTTTTCAAAAATACTGTGGGGGAAGGTGATAATGAGAAAATAAAACAATAGAATGATGGAAACAGTTGACTGTTAAACCTACCTGTGGATCTAAAACCCTGGTAGTATAGTCTGTAGCTAGTAGGTTCAGCTCGTATGGGGCGAATATAAGTACATTTATATATTTAAATAAACGTGCTGCATTGAAATATTAGAAGCTAGATTCTACTACTATTATGCCATAAAAATCAAAATTTAAAATGTTTTGAGTAGTTTAAAATAATTCTCAATATTTATTAGGTGGGTAACTTTAAAGAAAATATTGACTGTCTTGAGTAGAATAAAAAAATACAATCAATTTAAAAGCGGTCTTTTCTGAGAGTTAATAATAGTTTCTGATGATGGATTGTCTAGATGTGTGCCACATGAAAGGTGTCGCCTTCTCATTGGTCGAAAATAACATTTCAGTAGCTATATAGTTTGCTGTTGTCCTGCAAATCAGCACTTATTTCACTCTTGCATATTACAAACTGGCAGGTAGTTCCAGCCCGCCTAAGAGATAGCATGACAAGCTTTAAGAGACACTATGATTGTCCTAAATAGCTGTCAGCTCATTTAAAGCTCTCACAGTTACTTTTCCGATAAAAGATGGCATGAAAATCTCGAGGAGACAAAACTCTATCGTGTGTGATAATTATTTTTGTTGCGCCAAAAGTCCCTGGTCCGAATCCCGTATTCTTTTCATGGCGTGAGCTGAAACACAACAAGGTTATTTGGCATGGGGCGACGGATCACATCATTTTAGAAACAGGCCGGGGTTTGATCCCGCAGAAAGTTCCCTTAGAACGCTAATAAATATTATAGATTCCTCGAACGTATTTAGGGAGGTTTTCCATTCTCCCTCCTTACAAAATGTGTGTGCACTTCCTATAATTTTGGCTTGCGGTTTAAATGGCTAATTTGTTAGTGTGTGTATTATCGGTTCGAGCATTAAAATTGTATTTGCTATTACTTATGAATATATTATTTCAGCGGACATTAAATTTATTTGTTGTTTAAGTGGTTTTTGTCAAAAAAGACTAGGTCCATGGGTAGCAATCTACCGTTACAATGCATCGCATGGTCTATGGCGTCCGCTGACAAAGTGATAGACACAAATGCGGGTACACTTTCTACCTGGGCTAGAAAAAGCTGGTCAACCTGTGACAGACATCCACGCATGTCGACGGTCGATACCAAACAATCAATTTTAGTAGACTTTTTGTGGTGGGGATAGCGGCCCCCTCCCGCTCGTGTGAAGTGTGGTGATTTTATTTACAGCGCAGGGGTTCGATGTTCAAATCTTGTCGTAATTATTTTTGGTCGCGCTCGGGTGGGGATTTTCTATACTACCTCAGAGCAAATGCTGGTACGCATCTCGCCAAAGGATTTAGGACGCTAAAATGTATTGAGTATCTGGGGGTAACCATTCATCAATCTTAGCGCACTTCCTCACGCGACAGCTGTTGAAAAATAAATGCTAGATAACGGTACTTTCCTTAAACTCGCAGAGTCAAGGTAAAGGGTGGGGTGGGGGGTTGAATGACACCGCGCCTGGGTTTCCCCAAACACTGACAAGGTAAAGGGGGTGGGGTGGGGGCTTGAAAGACACAGCGTTGGATTTCCCCCGACCTTGTGATTTCGTAATTCAAGGTAGCGCTCTACGCTAGTGAAAGGGAAGTCCCTGCAGACCCTGTCATTCAATATAAGCCATTCATTGCGAGTGCTTCGTCGCTGGGGGAGAGCTACATTTCCCATCCAAATAAACAAGATGTATGTTCCCCAAATAAATAAATAAACTCCATAGTCCATCCCGATAATTAATAATTAATCATCAATTAACAATAATTAATTAGAAATCATCAATTAACAATAATTAATCATCAAGAACCAAAATGTCCGGGGACTGTAGGGGGGAGGGGGTTGTAGGAGACGGGGTTAAGGGGAGGAAATTTCGTAATCAACGCAGGAGATTTCGTAATCAGCGGGGGAAATTTCGTAATCAACTGCAAACATGAACAGGGTCAATTACCTCGAGGTTTTGAGGTCCCAATCTATTCTTGTCTCAACTTGTCTTGTCAACCCGCCAAACAGGCGCCGGTCATCAGGGAAAACCCATTACCAAATAGGGGGGGGGTGGGGGACCTAATTCAAGGTTGTGTTGCAACACCAGGAAAACCCATTGCTAGGGTCAATGACCTCAATTCTTGTCGCAACTCGTCTTGTCGGTCCTGCACCGGGTCTCGATGACGTCACCGGGTGATGGAGGCGGGAGGGGGAAAGTGCGCAACCGTTCTGCGCAGTGGTCACTACTCGGTAAGCGGCCGACCCCCTCCAGTCTACGCAGGACAGTCGTAGCGAGAGGTTCGTGCAGAGACGTATGCTCACCATCCAAATAAAATATTCTCCAATGTCCTTCCCCCTACCCATACATGAATAATTAATTAGCACACATCAATAATCAATTAGCAGACATGAATAATTAATTAGCACGCAACAATAATTAAGAAAAAAAAGGACCCACACAAGTACCAACATGTTCAATGTGTGGTGGGGTTGTAGGGGATGGTGGTGTAGGGGAGGGGGTTGTAGGGGAAGGGGGGGTGTAGGGGAGGAAATTTCGTAATCAACTGGTGGAGATTTTGTAATCAGAGCGGAGGGGTGGGGAGGGAGGGGGGGGGGAGGGAGGGGGGGTGGTCTAATTATAGCAGCCAATCAGAGGCCAGATCTATTTATAGCGACCTATCCGCGTCTGATCTCATACGCCCCGCCATCTACTGGGGTTATATATCTAATTCCAAAAACCTCTTGGGGGTCCTTATGAAAACCCCAGATACCAAATTTGAGCCCAATCAGTAAAATAGTTCCGGCTCTAGCCCGAGGTACAGACAGACGGCATAGCGAAAACAACTTTTTTGTTTTGTTTCAGTGGGTCATGAAACGACGTCACTTATCAAAATTAAGAATCAAATAACCAAAGCTATTATATTTGATCTATTACGGATTTAGCCGCATCTAAATTTATTCTAAAAATTGAAAAATGACACCTGGTCCCGTGTTTGATTCCCGTGTACAAGTGTCATTTTTTAACTTTCTGAATATTTATCAAAATCTCGAGTTCAATTTTTCTTTGACGATCACAATACCTTCCCTCCGAGGGATCGAGAGAAAGTAAAATCATATTTTTGATTCAATGATTTTCTTCAAGTTCACACACGGAATTCACTCACAAGAACTTCCAACTCCAATTTGTAAACATACCACATCCTTATCGATCGAATGTCAAGTGTGGAAGTGACAATGAGTCTCAACGGAATACGTGACACTTTGTCTCAATAATACATGTGACAATTTGTCTCAACGAGACAAGTTTTGTACCATCTAGAGAAGTGCTACTCAAACTTTACCGTGTGGCGGACAGGTATATTTTTTCAGTGGCACCCAAGGACCGGCTTGGTGGAACGTTAATACCTTGTGGGGTAGGTATAGGAATTTTTATGGCATCACAGTTTTATCGATTTAATGGGACAAATTAGCTTACATATTTTTGCACATTCTATCAAGCCGTGGCTTTATTGTAGACAGTACCACTCGTCTTGGACAGTGAATATCCACACTATTACAATGTTTCAACTTAATTACACTCATAGTAGAGAAACAAGTCTCGCAAAGGTAGGTCAAGGCAAATGGTAAAAGAGTTTTCATTGCGATTTGACAAAAATCTGGGAATTCTGTTTTCACTCTTATCCAAAATGAAGCAAGTGAAGTTGCACTTTCTAAATAATTTTCTCAATTCTTCATTAGCAGCTAGGTCAATCAGGTTGTCTTCTATGTTAACAAACATATCATAATTCCATGTCAAAAATTTATTTTGGATCTATCCGTGGATCCTCCTCTTCTGGGAAGTAGAAATCAATCAAACCACTTGTTTAGTTTGTCAAATGATGAAAAATGACATTGCGCAAAGATATTACGTCAAGATCTTCATCTCCTTCGCTAATAGTATCAGCCAAATGGTGAAACATGTAATAATAATCCTTTGAAACTTTAGTCTTCCATGTTTTCAGCTTTTGTTTCAACCCTTCTAACTTGTCGGCCATTGTAAAACAAAAGGACATTCTTCCTTGCATGAAAGTGTTAAGTTCATTTAAAATTGAAAATATATCTGTCAAATAGGCCAGTCTAGCTAGCCAACCAATCAGTCTTGAAACCGTTCTGACCAAGCAGTTTTTTGTGGGTTTTTTTTTTAGAAATTAGCAAACTCATTACTCAGCTCAAACACTCTCGACAGGACTTTACCTCTTGACAATCAACATACATCAGCATGCAATAGTAGCTGTTTATATTCACCCAAACAATCTTGAGCTTAAATCTTTCGCTTTTACATGGTTTACAATTATTACAACTTCACTGAGCAGGTTGTTCAGTTCTGTCAACATTTTCTTTGTGGCGAGACTTTCTCTGTGAATAAAACAGTGTGTAGATTTGCATTCAGGTGCCAACACCTTAATCTGAGCACTCACTCCGGAATGTGGTGCAGCACCATCATTACATACGCCTACATAAAACTTAAAATCCAATCCACATTTACCGATGTAATCTCTTAACAGCCTGAAAAGTTCAGAGCTAGATGTGTTTGTTGGCAGTGAAGCGGAAAAAAAAATTTCCTTCAAATCACCTTCATACTCATAACACACATACACCACCAAAATTGCCATATTAATCATATCGGTGTATTCATCAAGCTGCAAAGAAAAGTACTTTGTAAATTTAACCCGTTTTATGCGCTGTGCTTCCATATCTTCAGCAAGATCATGAATTCTTAGAGCTATAGTATCATTTAAGAGTGGAACCTGAGCAACTTTCTTCGCCGCTGTCTCACCTAATATTACAAAGCAGATGTCATTAATACACCTCTTTACAAGGTTTCCGCATGTTGTGTATGTTGTTTTTGTTTTTTTGCCTTAGCAAACCAAAGGGTGACTTTATTTTACAAAGCAGATGTCATTAATACACCTCTTTACAAGGTTTCCGCATGTTGTGTATGTTTTTTTTTTTTTTTTTTTGCCTTAGCAACCTAAAGGGTGACTTTATATGAGGTGCGCATAGAATTATTATTTGTATGTGATGCATTTAAAAAAATCTATAGAGTATTAAAATCAGCACACTTTTTCTGAAAACACTCTTTCGACTTTGGAGTCACATCTTTGTGTTTGATATTTAAATGCCGTTTCAACTTTGAGGGCTTCATCGCATTGTTAGACAAAACGTATCCACAAATAACGCATTGAGGTTTTGGTGTACCATCTCCACTATCATCCATGGCAATAAAACCGAATTGAATTTAAGAGGTAAAATATTTACGAGTAAAGTAAGAGCGATTTCTTTTGGATGATGATGTGATTATTTTTTCTTCGGTTTTCATTGGTTCCATCAGCTCATCACCTGAATCGGAAGAATAAAAAAAAATCTATGCTCTGTATTTGGATTAAATGATTGTTATTCGAACAGAACGCGTTTTTTTTTTAAAATTGTTTATAACGTGACAAAGAGCTTTTAAATTAATTTAACTCCCAACAGTCCGCTGACCAGCACCGGTCCGCGGACCACCATTTGAGTAGCACTGATCTAGAATACAAGAAATACAATTTCGTGGAGGAAGACCTTTCACTAAAAAAATTGTATATTAGTAAAATAAAAAACTTTTAAAAAAAACTTGCCCCTAGCTTTGTAGAGAAAGTTAATTAATATAAGAAGGGTGTATCTCCCACTCAAACTAAAATAATATTTTAAAATAAAGTATGAAATTACTGTTTTCTACTAAATATTTTTAATAGTTTTTACTTTCTCTCGACACCTCGGAGCGATCGTCATAAATATCAAACTAGAGATTTGGATAAATGTCTACGTTTCATGACCCCCTGAAACAAAAAATTTGCTTTCGAAATGCCGTCTGTCTGTCTGTACATCGGACTAGAGCCGAAACTATTTTACCGATTGGGCTAAAACTTGGTACCTCCGGTTCTCATAAGATCCCCCGAGGTTTTTTTTTAATTAGACATTTAGCCCTCAAAATAAGGGTAGTTTACTGGAGGCCAAAAGGGGAAAAATCGATTTTGATTAAATTTTATATCTAGACACTGTTAATTACTATGAACAAGAAAGCAATTCTTATTTTCTTATGACAATGACTCCGAAGGTACTACGTTATATAAGGGAAATTTTCCCATTTTCATAATTTCTCCTCAACTATTTGATATACGAAACATCTTATCGTTGTAAAGTTGTAGTATTATTAAAGATATATATCTTTAATTTGAAATATATTTTTATAGAACCAATAGTTTCTTAGCTATAAGCAAATACATATACTTTTAAATTCAGGTCTTTGAAAATGAATTTGATTCTTATGCTCTTTGGTGGACAAAGCTGTTTCTCTTTTTTCTCAATTTTTCCGTAACAGTGTTCCTAGTTCCTAATGCCATAGCGAAAGTAATAGTGCAGATTATTTCATTTATGATCTTTGGTGTAATGTTAAGTTTAAAAAGTAATTATAGATAACAAAATTTTGTACTACAAAATGAGATAAATCAAATTATCGTGGTATAAAAAGAGCAGTTGTTATATATAATTAAAAATTATGTAATTTAACCACTTTTAGACTGCTTATACAATAAAAATTATTTTTCTTTGTGTACATCTCATATGAATGTCTAGTTATACTAAATTTCAGCCCCATACATTCATTACTTTACCTTGATATCAAGTTTGAAACCTTATAGCTCGTGAACTATAATGATTTGAAATCAATGAATCACTATTTGTACCTCATAATTATGCACTTGTTAAAATGGTGCAATAAATGTTGAACTGTCAAATGACCTTAAACTTCTTCGTCCTTGAATTTGTTCGAGTGGAGGGAAGCCTGACGGGCAGTAAGACGCTTCGGTGTATCAATGTCCTTAGGGTCAGAGCGTGTTTCTCAGAATCTTACAAGTTCGGGATGGTCCCTTTTGTCCCTGCATCCTGAGCTCGTCACCACTTGTGGATCCCATTGTCTCCGTATGATTGAGTTTCTGCCCAGGGTGTCTCGGGTCGATGCCTGTCCGTGACAGGGGGGTTCTTACCGCAGCGCCACGGGACGCTGAGAGGATATTTTATCTTCCACGTGATGTTTCTTTGTGTGTTCTTGGAGCGGCTCCATTAGACTATTCTAAGAACTGGAGGATGGATATGAATCTAGCATCCCCCTTTCC